>JAPYZJ010003202.1:0-41346 GCA_030522765.1 Ophioninae sp. B BG-2022a | reverse complement strand
TTCAACGGGCTTACAGCCAAATAACCACTTAATGACTAAGAAGTATTGATTTCAGCATTGTGAACACCAAAAACGTGGAAACACATGATACATACCTTGAAATATTTTTCAAAAAGCCGCCTAAAACATTTTTTTATCGCCACTCGTAGTAGCGTGCTCGGAGGCGAAATCGACGAATGACACGAGATGTGCGAGCCTTAGAGATTAATGTCACATGTTTAATAACGCGCGCTTTTTAAAAATGGCAATATTAACAAGGGTGCCCGCTTTAGGCACGGTGCCCGCTTTAGGCACGGTGCCCGCTTTAGGCCCATCTCCCCTACTTCTTCTTAGTATTTTTTCATATTCCATATTTAGACCCCACGGACTGTCCGTATTTGGAAATTTCCAATTAATCAATACTTATACCAGTTTTTTTTACTAAACACCATTAGACAAAAAAAACCTATAAAACAGTAAAAAGAACATGTAATTAATGCATAGTTATAATAAAAACCTCATCATTTCCAATCACGTTTTGAGATATACTTATTTTTTACATAGCTTAAAACGTTTCTCACAGCACCAAAGGAAACACTCTCACCACGGTCGCAACGTTTGCCCGACTGACAAGTTGAAAACTGTACGGCGACTATAATGATGGAAAGACACAGAAGATCACTTTTTTTTGCAGCTAGGAGTATTAGTTTTTGAGAAATGGCGGTATCCCATATTAGGGATACTATTCCATATTTGGTTACTTTCCTCTATGTCTCCGCCGGTTCTGACGGTCACAATTCGATGCTATAAAAAAAATTGAAAATTTTGTGAAAAGTATGAATTTTTCAATCAGCAGAATTGTGAAGACAAAATTTTTGTTAATGAAGACAAACCTGTTGTATACTTTTCATGTAATGTATTTTCTTTATATCATATATTTTTATTATTATATTTTATATAAAATCTTTCCATAATATTTTATATTTCTTATAGAAAAACATATTAACTATGATAATGATATATTATATTATATAATGGATATTTTATCATATGATTAATACCATAATAAATCATTCCTTTCATAATATTTTATATTTATTATATAAAATAATATTTTTTATATAAACTGATTTATACACGAAATTTCCTATCTCAATTGAATTATTTTTCATTTAGCAAATCCACTCGACGTTTTATTCGCATGATTATTTATTTCCAAAAAAAATGTTTATTTCCGTAAATTCAATAAAAAATTTTGGTTTTAATTTTTTAATACTCGATAACCGAAAGCAACGAAACGAAAAAAACATTCGATCACCACGTCATTTACTCCGATTAATTTCAGTTTCTTAAGTCGAAGTTTTAGGTATCTTTCGATTATTTTTCCCAAAAGTAAAGCTTCCATCTTTCCAATGAAAACTCGAAAAAATAATGACTAAAATTAAGTTATTAACGAGACGAAATGTTTTTGCTGAAAACAAGCTCGTAATTTCGTTTTCTTCGAAAAGCAAAGAATTTGAATTTATGATACGAGCTGGTGGCAGCTGATATCTTCACGAGGAAAAAGAAGCTAACAATCCCGAACATCTTGGTAGTGACGTCACCAAGCCAGTAAGTCTCTTTCCTCTTTGGAAGCCGACTAGGAAGCCGACAAGATAGCCGACTAGGCTCTCTTTCCTCTGCGTCATTTTCTGTCAGCACTAAAATGCCGAAAAGAAAAATGAAGGAAGAAAGAGAGCGAGCGAGTCTTGCTGTCGCCAATTAATTAGCTCTCTGTTGGCGGCTCTTCTGCTCCCTTATCGCGCTTAAAAGACGAGAAATTTCTGGATGAATAACGCTTGACCGCTAAGCCGAGGAGCTGCAGCGTTCGTAATCCCCCAGTTGCAATCGTGAAACCTTGCAGTGCGAACCCGCGAGACGAAAAAACATGTTACGACTGGAACTTTGCTTTTTACTCGTCGGTGCGATTCGTTTGTCTGCGATTACGGGTAAAGAGAAATAGTGGTTCATTTGATGACCCAAACAATTCCAAACGAACCGAAATTAACTTCTTTTTCTGACAAAGAAACGAAAAGTGAAATAATGAGTGAAATTCCACAATCGAAAAACAAAAACCGTATGCGAAGAGATAAGCTATAAAAAGTGTTGATGACAGCAATAAAAAAATAGAATTTTAATTTTTATAGTTAAATTATTGGTTTTGGTTGCGATTTTGGAAAATCTCTAAAGATTTGTTGGTATTTTTGTATTTTATTGTTAAAAATATTTATAGCTTTTTTCTGATCGCGATTTTCGTATATTTACGCATCATGGATATAATTATTTATTATTGTTGATTTATCATTATCAAAAATTATTAAGTGAATTTTTTTCCAACCCTCGATTGTAGAAGATCTTTTCTAATTTACAGTGACTACACGACGCTAAATAACGCGGTTCTCTCTGTCACTTACACGTTAATAATAATCTAGGATCTACTAGAGACTTTATATGGGAAAAAAAAATTTTCTTTTAGTCAACGCGTATCCCCAGAACACCCTTCTTAACGACGTAGAAACCGCGACGCGGCAGGCAGTTAAAATCGCCAGGGAACCGGCCACTTTCAATCTGTACACCAGGTATGTGACGATAAATGTGTACGTCGCGAAATAATCGATTGAAAAATTTAAGACAAAAAGAAGACGATTATAAATATCCACGATATCTTCCGTAGATCAGTGGGAATATCTTCGTGCAATTGAAACTTCAATTATTATGAATTGAAAACTCTAAATAAAAAAAACTGAAGAAATATGAATTAACGGACTAGATACAGTTACAAGGCCAAAAACGTCGTTTTTTCACGAATTTCTTCTGGAAAAGTATTTCATTTGGGCAAAACGAAAAGTATTGGGCGGGGTAATGGCATCTTTTAGCTTCAGATCGGCATTTTTTATTTTCAAAAATATTCATTAACATTGCTCCTGGAGGAAGTTTCCTGGAGGTCCTCGAAAAAAAAATGTCCGCCGGTGAAGCAAAGTATCTTCAGTTCGGATTATCTAAAATGAGAAATCAAAAAGATTCTTTCAGGGGATAGATGAATCCAGGTATTGATCGGAGGAATACTCGAAATTTTAATTTTTGACAAAACGGTGGCTCCGGAAAGAAACAATTACAATTTTTCACAAAATTTTTTTCGTTAAGTCGTTGAAAAAAAAGTGGAAATAATTATCGGAAACCTTATCCTTCGATCAATACCTGAAGAATATATCTGACAAGGTTGCGTTAACATAGCAGACCGATCGGTTGAGCCGTTTTTGTGACATCGTGCTCACCGACTTTGAAAACACCGTTTTGAGAAAAACGCATTTGAAGTTGCGGGCGCTTACTACGTAGCGCTCAGAGGGTCCTTACAAATATGTGTGTATTTCAGAGATCGATGGATCGATTTGAAATCTTTAAAAAAGCAATTAAAAAAGTTTATTTTCAGAAATTTTTGACTGCGTGTATAACCCGGTAATACTTGGTGTACTATTATTAAAATCTTTTCGGAAAAATGTCTTCTCTTCGTACAACTTCGAGTGATGTCTATCCATTTGGAAACGATAGGGTACATACGTATTGGGAATCGTTCGAACGCCTCGAAAATGTAATATAAAGTTAACTTGAAAAGCCCCTATCGCGGGGTATATATAATATATTCTATTTTAAGCGCTGACACTCGACTAAACGACGCGTGAATATCACAGACGTGCCTCTCTTTACTCAATGAACGATAGCAGAACGACGCGACGACGATACGCATAAGAAAAAAAAAGTACTAGATTATTATACAAGGCGCCATCACGCGTCAGCGTATACGCACACGCATCCACGAATCATAATCTTTGCATCGAGCTGCACGAGTGTCCTGACGAACTTTCCGATCATCAAATTTCTTTTAACGCTTTTCATCATCCGCATCAAAATTGAGTCACTTCCTCAACAGTTATACAGATTTCGGTTTATTCGTTTGCGAAATATTACAGTCAAGATTTTATGAACATTCGAATTCTTTGTAAAACTGCTAATTCCTTCAATTTTCGAAATTTCAAATTGACATATGTTACTACAGTTAATCCCGAAATTCCATAATTAATTCCATTTGTTGATTACCGTGAATCCCGAAAATTTACTATACTCATCGTTCAAAATCAATATTCCGTCGTTTTGACGTTTCTAAGTTTTTACAAAACTGCTAATTCTTTCGATTTTCGAAAATTGATATTGACGAAAATTGGATTTGTGAATTGACGTACTCTTCGGATTTTCAAAATGCCAAATGTTCAAAAAATGAACCTTCATAGGATTTGCAAAATGTGAAATGTTCAAAAAATACCTTCATAGGGTTTTTAAAATGTAAAATATTCGAAAAACTAACGTTCACAATATCTCGGAAAGTTTTAATTTTTAGTTTTACTGGATCCTGACGTTTTTTCTTTGTTTTCTGCGTTGCAAAAAGATCGTTTTATGATTGACGTTTGGCCTCAAATTTGAGAGTGCAATAGCTTCAGTTCGAAATCAGATGCAGACGATTCCATTGATAATCTTTATCATCCTTTATATAACGAGAATTCGTAATATAATTGTAATTAATAAGAATCGTTTTCAGTATCTTTAGTAATTTGGTTATAGTTATATTTTATTATTATTATTATAAATACAATTATTATATTTATATTTGTATAATTATGTCATGAATTATAATTCCATCACTTCAATCATTATGATTATCATTATATTTTCCAACAGGTAAATTTGTTGGAAAATATAATTATAATCATGATGATTTAAGCAATAGAATTGTAAATAATTATATAATTATACAAAATATAATTATAATAATTGTAGTTATAATAATAATAGCAAAATATAACTCTAACCCAATGACTAAAGTTATTGAAAAACGATTCTCATTTATAACAATTATATTACGAATTCTCGGGATTACCTACCTGCATCTGTTTTGTAACGGAAAATATTATCCAAGAACACAAAAACAAAGAAATAATATTTATTATTTTCTTATCAACGAAACTATAACGGAACAAGTTGATTTTTTGTCCTTGGAATAAAGTCTCACCGGGAAAAATCAATTGCAGGGAAAACCCATTCGGCGAGGAGCAACTCATACTGAATAATACCGAGGTCCTTTACGCGTCACACTTCAATGAATCAAGGCCCACGAAATTCATCGTTCATGGATTCAGCGATACCGGAAACGAGGCCTGGGTTCGCGATCTGATAGACGGTACAATAATCCACTTGGCCTTCACCGAATTATGCTCATTCGATAATCTCGAATTTTTCCAAAAATGAATTTGATCGCAATTGAAGTACGATCGTCACGCGTGGCACTTTAATCCGTGGAAAATCTTCGCGTGTGTGCGTGACGAAGAAAAAAAAAGAATCAGGGAGGGAAGAAAAAATCACAATCGTAATCGGAGGGGCAGGCTTTTGGTAAACACGGAATCGCGTCGCTCCCAAGTTCAAAGCTCAACTTGATAAGCCGGAGTTAATTGGTCGTTTTACACGAGTGTCGCAGTGTTCGACGGGTGACGAGCTAACTTTTCAGAGTGTACATGTACAAAATTGAGTGACCAATGTTTGATTATTAAATTTAGTATAAACAAGTACGAGAGGTATGATTATTAGAACAAAAAAATATCTTCGGAATTCGATGCTCGATATTCGTGTTATGATCCATTTTAGTTTGCATTTGAAACGGCCAATTCATTTCCCTAGATCAATTTTACTAAACGCACTTCCCTCAATATGTGAGGGAATAGCCACTATGTGATTTCTCCTAAAATCGATTTTACTTTGCATTTAAAACGGGAAATTCTTTTCTCTTAAAACAATTCCCCTAAACGTAATTCTTCTATGTGGATTTACCCTAAAAAAAGGACAAGATCCTTAAAAGAAAGTCAATAGGTCATAAACTCACCCCCCCCCCCCCCACTCACCCAAACATATATTAAGATACGTATTATACAAATGAATAATCTTTTCATAAATATCTACTTTGTTAATATTTTTCTATTAATAGCCATTTATATTTTATTATTATATTCATATGTTATTCGTTTAATAAAGTCTCTTTGAGATCTCCTATTATCTTGTCCTCCTTTTTTTTAGGGGAAATGAATTTAGGGCAAATAAGTCTAGGGGAATTGACTAGGGGCGATTAGAAACATGAATTTCTGGGTTTAAAAAAGACACTTATTTTCTTCGGATCGTATACATTTTCAAAAAAATGTTCATCCTCGAATTCGTAGGTACTCTGAAAAAGCTCGTCCTAAAATTCTTCGAAGGCTCAATGCTGTCGAAGCGATGCCAAAAACACTGAAGCATTTTAACGAAAATAATGCATATCTTTCGATTGATCTCGCACAGCCTATTTGTTGCACGAGGACGTGAACGTGATCGTAGTCGGTTGGGGTTCCCTGGCAGCCGACGAGTATCCCATAGCTGCGAACAACACCAGAACGGTTGGGGAGTATCTCGGTGACTTTTTGGTTTTCCTCAACCGAGAATCCAATTTGGAATACAAGGATGTTCACATTTGCGGTCACAGCCTTGGTTCCCACGTTGGCGGTTTTGCTGGAGCGTGCCTCGAGGGTCGAATTGGAAGAATAACAGGTAATCATTGTATTTACGTTGAAATTACAAGATATTTAATAGATTTGAAAAGTGAAGCTAAAAAAGGACCTCTAATTGCTAAATTGAGAACCAATTGTGTCTTTCATTAAATCATTGGCCACCATGGAGAATACAACTCGAACGACTCATTCGTGTCTCGATAAAATAACAGATTTCAATCAAACATATTATCAATTATCAGAATTAATAAATCCCAATTCATTGATCCGAGAAAAAGTGAGTTTGTAATTTGAAATTTCTAGATCTTCAACTTGACTTCTTCCAAATCCAAATATCGAAAATAGTTGTCAGTTAATGTTTTGCAACTTCTTAAGGCGATACATCATCCAAAAATGGATTGCACGAAAATACTAAATGAAGTTTATACAATACTTTGATCACAATGTTTCAAAAATGGATTGAAGAATAAATCAATTTTTTAAATATTGACATGTTTTAATATTTAACAAATGGATTAAAGAATTAATCCCTTTTTTTTAATATTGAGAATCGATATCTTTGAAAAAATAGTTTGAAGAATAAAAACTTTTTACAAATTTCTCCCTCCAGCTCCTTCTTTAATTTCTCCCCATCGAATTGATTTCTTTCATTGAAATATCTTCGTCCAGCTCTGGATCCTGCGAGGCCTCTTTTCGAGACAAATTCCGGGATCGTCGATCCGGATTATCGTCTGGATTCAACCGACGCCCAATTCGTCGACGTTATTCACACCAGCGGTCCAGCTTTTGGATTCCTCACTCCTCTAGGCCACGCTGATTTTTATCCCAACAATGGGAAATTTCCTCAGCCCGGATGCTCATTCCGGTTGACTACGAGTAAACAATATTTCCAATTAACGTTGCAACAGGTTTTGATCATTAAAAACCAAAAGAACAAAAACTTGAACGAACTTCAAAAAAACAGTTTTAAATACGATTCAACGAATGGAAGTTTCCAATGAAGTTTCACTTCCAATGAAGTTTCACTCCCGTACGATATTCTAAGTTTTTGATGTTTTTTTTCTCATGTTTTTACTGTTTTTGTTGAAGCCTATTGCAGCCACTCGAGATCGCACCAATTAATGACGGAAAGTATAGGCAGCACGGCCGGTTTCAAGTCCAGAAGTTGCGACGATTGGGAGAAGTACAAGGAAGGAGAGTGCGACGAAAATCCCGTTGTTTTAATGGGCGAATACGCTTCGACGTCGTAAGATATTAATAAATAATTAAACAACGTAATAAACCATTACGATTTTCAATGGAAAACTTATAATAGCCAAAGTCGACAGAATTTCGATAAGAGAGCAAAAAAGCAAGAAACCATTGAAAAATTGTATATTTCGAATAACTCCAACGTATCTTCAGTTCAAATGAATATTTATTCAGATTTACTGAATTTATCAGTGCCAAAAAGTCTTAGCGCAAAATGCAATGTTATGATTGAGAAACGATACGCAACATTCGAAATAAGATAGTGGAAACATCGATCAATTCTTCAGTCTTGAGGTAGTACTAGCGGATTGACCAGTCAACGGTATATCTACATTTTTTTAGTAAAAAATAGAAAAATACAATGCATTCAAGGATAATAATATTCATCATAAGAAAATAATGATTCGAGAAGTGTTAGTAATAATCGTGTTCAATAACACTAACGGCAACAATTAAAGGATTTCAAAAAAGCCAAATTTTTTCTGTTTTTCAAATGGCTGTATCTTCGTCAATAATGGTCGTATCGGACTACACAAAAAAGCAATTTAAAGCTTGAAGTCTCTAGGTTTGAGATTGCATGATCAAAAAATGTTCAAAGCCACGTTTTTGCTCAATCCTGAAGAATAAAGTAAAAGAAAAATTTCGCAAATTTTATCGTTTTTTTTCTGGTCCACGGACTTGGAATTTTTTTTCTATTAATGCACTGAAAGAATCGAATACCTTGTTTATTCAGCTTTACCTTCCTTTTTTGTACATCTGAATACGTTAATTCAGATGTACAACGAAGGAAATTAAAGCTGTATAAACAAGTTATAAACACGTGGCTTTGAACATTTTTTGATCATGCAATCTCAAAACTAGAGACTTCAAGCTTCAAATTGCTTTTTTGTTTAGTCCGATACGACCATTTTTGACGAAGACACAGCCATTTCAAAAACCGCAGAAATTTGTCATTTAAAAAAATCCTTTAATTGTTTCCGTTAGTGTATTATTATCAAAAATGAAGTACTAAAATAGCAATCAGCTTGACTCAAGTGGTATCATTAACCGCCGTTTCATAAACGCTGTACCCGGAAAAACATTACGAACCTCGTTTGTTTAACGCGAGTGTACGTGTCGACCAGTGAAGCCAATAATGAATCGCTGCAATTGATAATATCTGTTGTAAACGTCCGGTAACCTAGATTTTTAATGAAACAGATGTAATCGCGACAGTTTTGTTGGCACTTTCCACTTTTATGCATAGATTGTATCAAACCGCAAAATATTGATATTCCCATTCCAAAGATCGATCTGTACGTATTTCCCAAATCTTGTGTGTCAAATCCATTGATTTAATGAATTATTTACTATCGTATTCCGTTGGTAAGGTATGCTGAATTTTCGCAGACGTAATTCTGAATTGCTATATAAAAGTATAAAAAAAATTAATTTTCTTTCCCAAGTGCGTACATCATGACTCAAAAGTAGAAATTCATGTTTCGACGATTTGTAATTTGTATAATCCTCGACGAAGTAAGAACAAACGATACGATTTTCAGATTGCGCGGAAAGTTCTTTCTGTCGACCAACGAGGCTCCACCATTCGCGGTGCCATAAAAACAGAAAAAGTTCGTTGTCACACGAATGACGGGGAAATTCGGAACGACGCTGAACAAGATTGATAAATCTACAGAGACAAAAGGAAAAACAGTTTGTACTAGTCATTTGCCAGTTACTTTTATTTATGCGACGACAACACCCTCTCACTTTCTCTATTTTTATTACGCGTATACGATAATACTTGAAAAATCAAATTCAACGTGTTTCATCCTCGATACATTAGAAAATCTTCGTGTAGACACCTCAACACGCGCCCATTCATATGTCAGGTTGTGGAATAAGTTCGTACCGTTTTTATATTCTATTTTGTTTTACAATATTTTGGCTGTTTGACAAAATGTATAATATGCATTCGATAGAGCTCTTTCTACTCTGCAAAACTGTGCTGATCGTCTGGGCTTTGAGTAATTAAATTTTGTATTACTTTTAAAGCTCGGAAATCGAATATTTGAAGCAACATTTTCGAAGCCTGCTCTTCTTCGCTTTTCATCGAGGCCAAAAAGCTATTGAAGCCCGGGACATTTGCAATGTCGAAAATGCGAAAAGCAGGTGCCGAAAATGTTGCTTTTTACTTCCTGGATATTCCATTTCTAAGCCTCAAAAGTTCAAAATTATAATATTGAAAGAGGCAATTAGCTTAGTTTTCTAAAGCAGAAATAGTTCTATCAAATGAATATTATACACTTTGTCAAACAGCAAAAAAAATCGTTGTAAAACGAAAGAAAATATAAAAACGCTACGAACATATTCCCCAACCTGATACACGGAGTAAAAAAAAATCGAACGTATATCAATACTTGGCAGTATGGAATGGTAATAGGTTGTTGGAGACTGAGACCGTACTTCGTACAATGATAGGAAAATGTATCAGCTTTCGTGGATCTGAGAGAAAAAAAATAAATAAAAGAAGAAAAAAAAAGTATAACTCGTTTTTATTCCTTCGCGTTTGATTGCCTCGTGAAAATAATCGTCGAAGTTCATTTTTTCTTCTTTGATTTCTTTTCATCCGTGCTAGACGGTCCACCGACGAGATCGCTCAACTGTTTCTTCAGTTTTAGA
This sequence comes from Ophioninae sp. B BG-2022a, assembly GCA_030522765.1. Lineage (NCBI taxonomy): Eukaryota > Metazoa > Arthropoda > Insecta > Hymenoptera > Ichneumonidae > Ophioninae sp. B BG-2022a. Next base: position 30,835 of record JAPYZJ010003202.1, on the reverse strand, counting down.
AGAATGTCGACCTGCGGTTGCCAAACGCTTTTCGGCTCTTTCGATTTCAATTCGCGCACGACGAGACCTTGCTTCGCTATTGCAGCTTCGAGCTCGCTCGTGTCCATTGTCGACGCGTCCCCGTTGGGCAACGGCTCTTTCGGCGCTTCCGACGTTTTCTCCTTGCTCGACGTTTTCGACTTGCTCGGCGAACTCTGCGTTTTTCCCGAAGACCCCTGAAGATCGGCCAATTGTTTCTTCAGCCGCAGGAGAATTTGTACTTGAGGCTGCCACACGGTTTTATCACCTTTAGCTTTCAGATCTCGTACCAGTTGGGCCTAAAAAAGACGGTTCGTCAGAACTTCTTACAAGAGGTGAGAAACATTTTCTTTCGACAATTTAGTGATTATAAATGTTAATATTGATCACTAAATATTGTTCGAACGATAAAAAAGTGTATTGTTCGATTTTGTATGCAATATATAGTGCTTAAGTACTAGTGCTAGGGTTATAAGCAGTTAGATATTTCCAAAAATCGATTTTGTATCGCGTTTTCGGAATGTACAAATATGTGAGCATATTCACTGAAAATATCAAATCGATCCAGCAAATATTCTCAGAAATACGCACAAATTTTTAAGGCACCCTCGGAGCGCAACAAAATAAGCGCCCATATCTTCAAACGCACTTTTCTCAAAACGGTGTTTTCGAAGTCGGTGCGCACGATTTCACGAAAATGGTTGAACCGATCGGTCTGCAATTTCAACACAACCTTGCGAGATATATTCTTTGGGTATTGATTTAAGAAAGAAGTTTGCCGATAATTATTTCTATCTTTTTTCAACGATTTAACGAAACAAATTTGGTCGATAATCGAAATTGTTACTTTCCGGAACCACCGTTTTGTTAAATATTAAAATTTCGAGTATTCCTTCGATCAATACCTGGATTCATCGATCCCCTGAAAGAATATTTTTGGTCTTTTCATTGTAGATAATCTAATCCGTGGTTACAGTGCTCACCGGCAGGCACTTTTTTTCGGGGACCGAGAGATTTCCTACAGGAGCAATATTACTGAATGTTTTTGAAAATAATAAATGCCAATCTAAAGCTAAAAAATTCCCCTACGTGGCCTAATAATTTCCCTTTAGCCTAAAAAATCCTTTCGCATAAAAAATCGTGAAAAACCGACGTTTTTTGGTGTTGTAACTGCGTATAACCCATTAACTGACCTGTTTTCCAACAGCTTCTTCGAGGCTACGCAAGTCTCCAGGAATATCGACAGCGTGAACTTTATTCCCTTTGCCATTAGAGTCTTGCTTTCCAGCGTACCGCGATCGTAGACTCTCAACTTGGCTGTCCTCAATTTTGTTGAACAACGGTGATGATTTACCTAGCTTGTGACCAGCCGGTAAAAAGACCGAGAGAACATCGGGAATATAACCATACTTGGTCGCATCAAGACCCAATTGAGTTCTCAACTGACGCGAAGTATTGGGCATAAACGGACCGAGAAGCGAAGACAAAAGACAAGCGATGTTCACGCAAATACCAATAACCGTTCCTCCGATTTGCCTGAGAAAAAAAGAAACCGAGATAATTATCGTTGAAACCGACCGATCGGTTTATCAATCTCCATGGGTCTGAAGTTCCCAACGTTGCAACGCTGCAACGAAAATTCTTTTTTTGCGTGGCTTACTCATTCACAAGGTTCTTAAGCCAGCACCTTAAAGCCTTAAAGCTTAGCCTTAAAGGATTAAGGTCCTTCTAAGGTGTTGAAAGAGTACGATCTCTGCAGTATATTACTCGGTTTAAAAAAACTACAAACCAATCAATCTCCAACACTCACTTGTCTTCCTCACTGCCTTTAATCTTCACCCACGGCTGCTGCGATTGCATATACTTGTTACTGTGATTAGAAATCGCCAGCAAATGCTTCAGAGCGTCCCTGAGCTTGGCTTGCTCCAACGCGGCAATGTAGAGTGTCAATCCTCGCTGGACCAGCGCCAGCAACGCGAGATCCTCCTCCAGAGGTATCATCGCTGGAACTCTGCTGTCGTAATTTTTCTCGGCAAACATCAGCGCTCTGTTCGTTGTAGCGGAAATCAAAATCGATTACAAAAAATATGTTGCATTTACAAGACTCTCAAAAATTGGCTTTTCCTTTTTTGTAAAGAAATCCTAATGAAAGTATATTAAGGTAGTCCTATCGGAGTGGGTCAATCCATAAGATTTACATGACATTTTTAAATAGGTCAAATTTTAGTATATTTATAATTGTTCTGTGAAATTTCCATTCCACTTATCAACTTAATTTTCGAGTTATTAATATTTGAAACTGGGAATTTCTCAAGGCAATTGTTACTTCGGTAGATGAAAAAACGCCAACTTCCGTTTACTTCGAAACGATATATACAACAGAAAATCCGTAAGATTCTTACAAAAAAATGAGATTTCCATTTATTAAACACGCAAAAATCTAAAAGACTAAAAAAAAATATGATTGTCGAACAATTTTAGAAGTTATATTGATTTTAACCCTTTGCCGGATCGTCGAAAGTCCTTACTCAGCAGCTAGGCGCTGAGCGACAAGAGTGGGGATGGCGCGCCCAGGGCCGTGCGGCTCGGTCTTGTTAACAAATTCTAAGCGCTTCATATCAAAACGAACGCAGCGCGGTAAATACGGCCCTGCCGCGCTCTGAAGTGGGAGCTGCACGCACGCGTTAACACGCGGCCGCAGTCGCACACAGCGCTGTCTAGCGCACTTATTGCTTAGTCCCTCTCTCCACGCTCACCGATACTTCAAGTGAGCTTGGTGCGGCAAAGGGTTAATATGAACTTCCGGGTAGCGATACAGAATTTGCGCCGTACATGCACAAGATACAAAAATGCAACGTTTCCACATATAAATCTAAGAAGACAACAAATAATACTTGAGTCAGTACAATGATTATTAATCAATTACTTAATGATTTATAATGAACTGTCGACTAATTGTCTTGCCTTGGATAAGTTAATTTCATATCAATTAATTTTGATTTATACATTCGAGATCTCGGAAAATCATATTTTAGACATTTGTTGCTACACGACTAGTCGACATCGAGAGGACTACCTTAAATATGAAAATGCGTCTTGAAATATTTCCATAATGGTAGTATGAAAAAAAAATGTCCCACCTGTTGACAAAGTTGCCAAAATTATTGAGCAATTCGCTATTGTTCTTGGTGGCGAGGTCGACCCAATTGAAATTCGAATCCTGGGTCTCCGGTCTTATGTATGCTAGGTAAAATCTCCAGACATCGGCAGGTATTCCAGTTTCTCGAGCATCAGTACCGAATACACCGATACCACGAGATTTCGAGAACTTCGTATCCTCGTAATTCAGATATTCTGAAAAAACAAGGGATACCGGAAGTTTTATTATTTTCATGAAGTTACGCATGCATTTTTTTTTTGTGAAATTATCGTGTTTTTGGTTCCACAGTATCTTAAAGAGGGAAGACCATTTACAAATTTGAAAAAAAAGATTTTTATTTCCATAAATTGGTAGTTCAATTTCTCAAGAATATTGTATCCAATATTTACAGCGAAATTTCAAGAATTGTTGGAGTTATCGCAAAAAGATGCCAAGAGCTGTCGTGCCGAGTAAACAGAGCTTTGGCCGCATTTGTCCTCAAAACTATGTTTTTACCAACTGCTGGAACGATTACTCAGAAACTATTCGACCGATTTCGATGAAATTTGTCACGCATCGTCGTTGCATCATCAGTTTCTCGGTGAGCCTATGTTACCTCGGCTCTTATCTTTATGAATCATTTTGATTTTTTCTTTCAGATAATTACAGCGCGAGAGAAGACTCTAGCAATACAAACCCGAACAATTTTTTGAACATCTTCTAAACATTAGCGATAGACGATCGGCAATTTGCATTTGAAAAAGTGTATTTTTTTTAAAGTAAGTATCGCTTTTCGGATCATAAAGATATGAAACAAAACACATCTAAAAATCCAAATTTCGATGTGTATTTTCTTACAATAAAAAACAAAAATCATTTAAAAAAAAAAATAATTTTCGACCTTGCAAATGGTCTTTCCTCCTAAAAGTTAAACTAGACTAATCTAAAAAATCATTCTTCAGATAATTATTCATTATTTTCAAAAATTGAATTTTTGTTCGGGTTAACCCAAACAAAATATCAAAATTTTTTTAATATTTTCCAAACTATTATTGAACTATTCGAAGTTGAAAACATATCATTAAATTAATATCCTAATTATTTAATTATATCTAATTGTATATAAATAAATTAATTAGATATAATTATATCTAAATTAATATTTAAATTATTAAATTAATATTCTAAAACGTAATTGAAATAAAAAGAATGATAAAAATTAAACAATTTTCCTCACCAGTAGCCATTACATGCTTGACTAGGATATGACCCTGATCGGCAGCCATCAACGAGGCCGGAAACATCACGGTGTGGAAGGGAACGTTGTCCTTCGCCATGAATTGGTACAAGCTGACGTTTGCCTCCTTCGGCTTCCACCACAATTCGTAATCCTTGGTGTAACGCTTCGTGATACTGATGTAACCCAAGGGTGCGTCGAACCAGACGTAGAATACTTTGTCACGGTAGCCGTCGAGGGGGACGGGTATGCCCCATTTCAGATCTCGGGTTATACAACGTGGTTTGAGTCCGTCGCGTAGCCAGGGTTTCGACACAGCTCGGGCTACCGAGGACCAACCCTTGTTCACTTCTGACGCCCATTCTCGCAGCTTTGGTTCCAACTGTAACGAAAACATGGATGTTGCCCCAAACCCAAACAATATAAGCGTTAAATAACTAACGCTGTTATTTGAGGTGTTATACGCAGTTAGGAATTCTAAAATATCGATTTTTTAATTGCATCTTCAAAAATCCACTTTTTTAATTACATTTTCAAAAAATCCATATTTTTAATTAAATTAAAAAAATAACAATTTTTTAATTGCATTTTCGAAAAATCTATTTTTTTATTGCATTTTTGAAAAATCTTTTTTTTTAATTGCATTTTGGAACGTACAAATATGTGAGTTTGTACGTTCCCTGGAAATTGTATTTCCCTACTACTGTATTCCCTGAAAATTTCAAATCGATCCAGCTAATAATCTCCGAAATACACACAAATTTGTAACGACCCTCGGAGCGCTAGGAAGTAAGCGCCCGAAACTTGTAACGCGTTTTTCTCAAAACGGTGTTTTCGAAGTCGGTGAATACGATTTTTTAAAAACGGCACGACCGGTCGGTCTGCAATTTTAACACAACCTTGTCAGATATATTCTTTAGGTATTGATCGAAGGAATATGATTTAACGATTTTCAGGTTTAATCGAAGGAATAAGATTTAACTTTCAACGATTTAACGAAAAAAAAATTGGTCGAAAATCGAAATCGTTTGTTTCCGGAGTTACCATTTTGTCAAAGATTAAAGTTTCGAGTATTCTTTCGATCAATACCTGGATTCATCTATCCCCTGAAAGAATCTTTTTGATTATTTCATTTTAGATCATCCAAACCGCGCAGATCCCAACCAGAGATACTTTGCTCATCGGCGGACACTTTGTTTTTGAGACCCTCCAGGAGACGTCCTACAGGAGCAACGATAAGGAATATTCTTGAACATAAAAAACGCCAATTCAAAGCTAAAAGATGCCACTATGCCGCCTAATACTTTTCGTTTTTCCCAAAGGAAAACCTTTTTCAGAAAAAAAGCGTGCAAAAATGACGTTTTTTGGCCATGTAACTGCGTATAGCGCCTCAACATCCTATCAACATTTCAAATCCAAAAGTTCGAATTTTCTCACTGATAGTGCTTTCTCAATTCCAAAGAAGCATTTTTACATCAACTTCGAATCACAAATTACCCAAAATGGTTACGTTTTTCCACAATTCCTTCCACCTCACATACCTTCGGCAAATCGAGGAAAAATTGAGTCGACACTTTCATCACAGGCTTGCTGTTGCAAACTTTACATCGGGGGTTTATCAAATCGATAGCGTTCACCAGGTGACCACATCCGTCGCACTGATCTCCCCGCGCGTCTTCGTATTTGCACCTCGGACAAGTTCCCTCTACGAATCGATCCGCTAAAAATTTGTCGCATTTCTCACACAGCAGCTGATCGACTGACTCCGTTAGAATGTAACCTTCGGATTTGATCCGTAGAAAGAAAGCCTGAACTATCCTGAATAGAAATATATCCATCAGTAAAGTATAAATCCAAAACAAAAAGTGTTGAATAAATTCAAAAACCGATTAACTTAAAAAAAATCTGATTTTCAATATTACAACGACCAAAGTCAAATTTCACTACATTAAATAACTAATATATAAAGCTTCAAAAATGTAATTACTTTTGTTTTTCGTAATCTGTACAAAGCATATGAAAAATCCAAAAAATATGCCTACTCAGTTTGCTCTGTTGTTGTAGTACGACCGAAGTAGTCGAATCCTATGCCGAACCAACGATAGATATCGTTATGGATACTGAAGAATTTGTCGCAGATGTTTTGGGGTGTTGTTTTTTCCTCCAGAGCTTTCGCTTCCGTAGCAGTTCCATACTCATCTGTACCACTACATTAAATTTGATACTTTAAAGGGGTGCAACATTTTAATGTACGGAAAACAAAAGATTTAACCGTTTCGTTAATATGTTTTTTCCAATTATTTCAGATATTTCAAACATTCTTCAATATTTTCAGATATTTCAAACATTCTTCAATATTTTCAGATATTTCAAACATTCTTCAATATTTTCAGATATTTCAAATATTCTTAATATAAGGGGGTAAGAGAGCCGACAAAGTGCCAGCTACTAATCTGGAATACAGCAGGAATGACACATTGGTGGGAAACCCGCGAATATATGGAGAGGTTCTTGTTAATTATTCTACAGGAAACATGGCTCGAAGGAAAATCAGTTGAATCGGGCAAAAATGTATTAAGCGAGAAATACAAATGGGTCGCTAACCCGGCAATTAGAGAGAACAAAAAAAGAAGAGCTAAAGGAGGCCAGATGGTGGGAATGAGAAAAGGAGAAGGGGTAATCGAGTCAGAAGAGTGGGAGTATGGCTTACGCATTCGAGGAACTTTCAATCGGGAAAAATGGGAAATATTATCGGTTTATAACAATGTAGGAGTACAAAAAATCAAAGAAAAAATAGGGCCAATGATCCAGAAGAACATTAGAAAAGGAGAACAGTTACTAATTGTTGGAGATTGGGACGCTAGAACAGGTGGAGAACAAGGGGGCTTGATCAGAGTAGAGGAGAATGGAGACACAAGGAACTCGGAGGGCAAGTTAATAAATGCAGAGGGTAGGCTTTTGTTAAACCTTTGCGACGACTACGGGTTGGGCATTCTTAATGGGCAAGCAGAAGGGGATATCGAAGGGAAACTAACATATATATGTCCTAGAGGCGACCCAGCGCTGGACTATGTTAAAGCCAAAAACGACTGTGGAAGTACAACGGTGGAAAGGTTGGAAATAGACGAAAGAACAGAGTCGGACCACCTCCCAGTGGTTATGCCCTTGGGAGGGAGGGAACTAGACAAAGGGGATGAGTCCACCCGAGGAATCCACTCCAAGGAACCAGTCTTAGTTTGGAAACAACACAAGGCAAATGAATACGAAAACCGATTAGTAGAACTTTGGAAGCCACAGATGTCCCAGGGAATAATTGAGAACAGAATAAAGAGTTTGATAGGAGTCATGAAAAAGGCTGCAGAAGACAGCGGGATGGTGAGGAAAACGAACAGAAGTACAACACAGCCGTGGTTTGATGGGGAGGGTAAGGCCAAACGCGGATAAGTCTGGGCAGCGCTCAAACGATTCCTAAAAACCAAAGAGGGGGGAGATAGATAGGGGTTAAACAGTAAGAAAAAAGAATTAAAAACGCTGTACCAAACAAAGAAGAAAAGGCACACGAAGCCAAGTGGCAAAGAGTGGAAAAAAGAAAGAGCCTGAATGAATTCTGGGACGAGATTAGAATATTTAGGCCTAGGTAAAAGATCATGGGAAAAGAAATAGCCAAAGAGATTTGGTTAGAGCATTTTGAAAGATATACTGGGCGCGGGAGGAAAGGACGAAGTGAACTTGCAAACAACCATTAGCAAGGAAAGAACAGCGGAGACCAATGAGGAGCTAGGTGAGCTAAACAACGACCTAGAACTAGAAGAAATGGGTGCCATAATCAGAAGAATGAAGAAAAACAAAATGCCAGGTGAAGATGGGATAAGAATCAAAACACGGTTTGGAATTTTTAAAAACATCTGGAGGGATGAAAAATAGGGGATAGCTGGCGTGTAGCAAGAATCTTCCCAATATTTAAAGATGGCGTTACCGAAAAAGTATCAAACTATCGAGGCATTGCGTTGCTAGATGGGAGATATAAAATTTTAACAGCAGTAATGGCCAAGAGACTAAGACCCTGGCTGGAAAGTCCCAAAAACTGCGAGAGAGCCAAAATGGATTCAGGGCAGGGAGATCGACAAGAGACCACATATTCGTCTTAAATTCGCTTATCGGGAACAAGTTAAGCCTGAGAAGAGGGAAACTCTAGGTAGGATTCGTTGACTTTAAAGCTGCATTCGACGTGGTAGATAGGGATAGACTCATCGAAAAACTAACTAGAATGGGGATAGAAGGAAGAATGAGGGACATGATAAGAAACATCTATACAAAAACGTTAAATGAGGTGATAACAGCCGAGGGGTGTACGGCAAGGTTTGAAACCACAAGAGGAGTGCGACAAAGTTGTCCGCTGAGCTCGGCACTTTTTAACATATTTTTAGACGATCTTGATGTGGAGTGGAAAATGAGGAACGTAGGGGGTACAGTTATTGGTAGAACAAAAATATTGGCGCTCAAGGTTGCGGATGATGTTGCGATAATGGAGGAAAGCGCTAGCGAATTGAACGAGATGTTGAGGATTCTAGACCGATATGTAAAGAAAAACAAGATCTAAGTTAATTTCGATAAGACGAAAGTCAGAAGAGTGTTCAGAAGTGTTCAGCAGAGGAGGGCGAAAAAAGGGGAGGGCGGAATGGAAATATGGAAACAACAAAATTGAGGAAGTCAATATTTACAAATATCTGGGTTATTTGTTTACAGCCAAAAACTCGTATGTTAAGCACTGGAAAATGCTGGCAGGATAAGTGCAAATAGCGATAAATACAGCGTGGGGGATAATGAAACGAGCGAAATAAAACTCTATGAAAAGACGAGCCTACCTACTGGACACCTTTATAAATGTGATTTTAACGTATGGAGCAGAAGTGTGGGGGTGGTGCGAGAGTGGCGATATCGAAAGAGTGGCGGGAGGATATGTAAAAATGATGATGGGGTTAAGCCCCAACACCCCGGCGTACATTTGGAGAATGGAGACAGGGAGGCCAAGGATCGTGGTAGAAATGAGAAAGGAAGCAAGTAACTGTCTATTGAAAATGCTAAAAATAGAGCGCGGAAGATGGCCAAACATTTGTTTGAATGAAGCGTTGAGGCACTAGGCAAATGGAAATCCTACCAAGCGGGGTAGAAAGAGAAAGCGTTTGAAAGGTAGGTGGTGGTGAATCGATGACAATAATGAAAGGGGGGGGGGGGGGACTTGCGGCGACTGGAGGCCAACTTCACGTCCGGATGCGAAACCCTGAACGATCAAAGGATTGATTGGTGCCGAATAGACACCTCCAAATATTCTGAAGAATATAAACTCCGAGCGTAAATTGCTTCGAAGCACAAATACTCGGAACAAGGAGAAATCACAAGAAAAGACAAACAACAATGGGCAAGGACGAGATGCGGTATTGTGGGAAGGCAAGGCAATAACGGGTTCAAGGAGGATGGGTGTAGACTGTGCGGAACAGGAAGAGAGAACTTAGAACACATAAGGCAATGCCGGAAATACACTTTATGCGAAAAAGTAGACAAAATCTTTAATGAAAGAAAGAAGCGAATAGATTGGAACGAGATGTTCAATGGATGAATCAATCCAACACTCTGCGAGTATGTAAGACTGTTCGAAGAAAAGGTGCGAAGGGTGGCGAATCCAAAGCGGAAATGAACAGGTCACATGATGACACGCAATGGGAAAATGTGATAGTAGCAACTTAATTTAGATTAAGGAAAATTAGATGTAAAGCGTAATACTAATATAAGACCAACATGTAACCGTTGTAAAGCCTTGTAAAAATTCTTAAGCCCGTAAGGCAAGAATGGTTCAATAAAATCTATCTATCTATCTATTCTCAATATTTCCAAATATCCAAATATTTTCAAATATTCTAAGTGTTTCCAAGTATCCAAAGGTTTCAAAATATTTTCAAACATTTCATTAATCCGATTTATCGATCTATTCGAACCTCAATAAATATTTCAATGTATTCGTAACATACCTTATGTAGAGTGTGTTGTAATTTCTCTGGCGGCAATACCTAAAGAAAACCCGAGTTTCTTAATTATTTTCACTTATCAGGGATCACGAAACCCAAAAATATACTTGCCTGGCAAAAATATCTGCGGACAATACGCAGCCGATGATATTCCCCAGATGAGGAACATTATTCACGTAAGGCAAGGCCGAAGTGACGAGAATATTTTTCTCGCCCTGTTTAGGTAATCTGCACAAAATTACGATTCGTCAATTAAAAGAGTGATCGGATTATGTCCGTGTTCACGAAGTTTCGTTTTTTCACCATACACAGGGTACGAAGGTTCTTTTAGGACCACTTCCGACACAGTTGACCAATTCTTCTTCACACTCTCGATTTCCTCTTTGCTCACTGCTTCATTTTCCGTCTCCTTTATTGGGCTTGACGGCTGGAAAAATTCGTCACGATATCCATAAAATCTGATAAAAATATATTTATTTATTTTACTGAACACTTACTAAGCTAAACAAATCCAAATAGGGCCAAACGAACCTAAATTGACCCAAAAAAACATATCGCATTCGAAATATTGTATTTTGGAAGTTATTTATTTCCCTGTGCTTCTGCTGTACTAAACATATCTAAATAAACTCAAACAATCTTAAAAAGGCCCAAACAAACCGAAATTGACCCAAACAAAACCATTGGTTTTCGAAGTATCGTATTTTTCTGCGCTTCTGCTATACTGAACAAACCTAAATAAACACAAACAAGCCCAAAGCGGCCCAAACAAACTTAAACTGACCCATACAAAACCATTGGTTTTCGAAATATTGTAATTTGAAAGTTATTTATTTCCCTGTGCTTCTGCTGTACTAAACAAACCTAAATAAACCCAAACAAACCTAAACTGACCCAACTAACCCAGCGGTTTTCGAAATATCGTATTTCGAAAGTTATTTATTTGCCTGCTCTTCTCATATACTAAATAAACCCAAATAAACCCAACCGTTTTCAAGATATCGTTTTTTGAAAGTTTTGTTGAACCTAAGTAAACCCAAACGCAACCTTACCCGGAATTCAATGTTTTCTAGTTTCAAGTCACTTACATCCATCGAGATTGATTGCTTCAATCCTCCGCCTGTGTAGGAATTCAGAGGAAACCATGAAGCGGCTTGTATACTCGTGACGGCTTTCAGACCCCGATCTATTTTAAAATCAGCCAATGTCGACTGTTTGATAAACGTAATATGGTTAGTGAGGAAATACTGAATGACACGTGACGCCTAAAGAGGGAAAATATGATGAATACATCTTTAGTCGTTACCTGCACAACTGGTAATTTCTCTATGTCGTTCAACCACTGAAAGACGTTTGGAAACTCCTTACTTATTTCCTGATTTATAGCGCTTGAGGCTATCGTACACCACAGAGTCGACCATATCGACAAATCAACTAACGTCAGATCATTCACATCCTGTACAAAGAAAATTCTCCGAATTGAAAAGGAACCAAACGAAAACTGTTTGATATGTCTTACCAGAAGAACGGACTTACCGCAATTAAGTACTTTTTATCTTTCAAGGCTACGTTCAACTCCTTCAGCAGAGACCAGATGCGTGGCTTGTGCGAGGTATCCGGCGTTCCAGAGCACCCGTAAGACACAATCGCCGGCTTTGTAAAAATGGATTCACAATACGATTAGAAAATGTACAAATTGCACCAGAAGTGATTTAATTAACTCGCTGGTTTAATTCCAGTAGTTTTCATGGAAAAGCAGCTTTCTAAAAAATTCTTAACAATTCCATATGTTCTTAGGAACGAAAATGTGATTTAATGGGAAGGGATTTAAAAACATATTCATATGTCGTCAGAATGATCCGAAATAAATATATTTATTATCATTCTTCTAAATTCAATACATACTTTGATAAAGAATAAACAATTGTATTTTTTCACAATCTCCATTCAGGAAAACAAATATGAATCGGCAATAGTTTGAAGAACCTGCGCTCTCAATTGGAAGTACAAATTTTCATTTTTCATCATCAAAGAATTATTTTAAATTGCGTCAATAAAACATCCTGAGAAAGAACATACGTAGTGTCTACCTACTAATTATATCTACCTGCAATTGAGTTACGTCCCATTCCAGCCATTTACTGACGAGAATGTCAAATTTTTTGTCTAGGGTGATAAGATACTGCAGACCGGCGCTCAAACTGAACAAGCTTGTACCGCAAGGAAGTTCCAAGATGGGCAAGCGTTTTAACGAAGCCTCTGGGAATATTATAATTTTTTTCCATTCCATTATTACCGTATATTTATGCTAGAATAACGATTCTAGCGTATTCAGAACCAGGGAAGATGTGATTTTTTTCAAACGTTATCTGCATCTATTTAAGTTTAGAACAAGTATTATTATTAAAGAATGTTTTATTATTATAAAACGTTTATAATAATAAATGTTTAAAGTAAATGATGAATAAAACGATATAAGAAATGAAACGATATTATTATACATATATAAGAAGTATTATTATTATAAAAAAGAACAAAAGAAACAGCAAAAATGTTAATTTTTCAGTTCCGGCTCTAAAAGAGATGAAATTTTATTTTTATTTTTTCATAGAGTAAAGCATGGCCACGACCGTTTCTGTTTGAGAATGTTTGGATGCTGAAAACATATGTTGGGGATCGACAGTTAAGAATAAAATTAATTGTTATTTTATGCAATTTCAACATGCTTATGAAAAGTAAGATTACCAATAATAGTGCTGGAGGATAAAAATAATTGACAATTTTTTACTGTCAAAGTGATACTAGAAATAATAAGACTGAATATTTATCTCTGAAAATGTAAATGCAATTGTCTACAGTTACATAGATGAATAATGAAGAGCATTATACATCGGTATACATTATATCGTATCGAATCAAAGTGCCTAATCTTATATATAGAAACTGAGCTCGATTTGTTAAAATCAACGAGCATCGAGACTAGAATGAATAAAACTACAAAAAAAAAACTGTCGCCAATATTCCTATTAATTTGAAAGACGCAGAGTAACGGGTAATGCAAGATAATTGGCGCGAAAGGTATTTTAAAGTAATATTATTGTGTAACAGTTGATAGAGTCGATTCAGATAAAATAGTAAGCATTGTATATCAAATTAACTAATTAATACGATACATGACGAGATCTTACCGTTCGGCGAAAATATCTGGACCTTAACCGTCTCACTGGCCAATTTAGCGGCGGCAATCAGCTTGAGAGCGTTCGGATTATGTTCGTTAGTATAAACGATCATTTTGAACGTTCTCCTCAATAAATATTTTCAATAAATAGAAAAAAATATGTTATTCGTACAACCGAAACATGTGAGCGACACCGAAATGCGGGCCAAGTTGACCAAAGAGGTTATTCGGGGAATAATTTTTCAGTAATTTAACGCGCCACTGCTGGCAACGATCGGAATTATAATAACCTACAAAACATAAAAGTTGGCCGCCTGCCTTCCGTGACCGTAGCCAATTTGTCGAAAAATCTTATTCTTGCGAACGAACGAAAAGGGAAAATCCCCGATTCAATGGAATTCTTTTTACGTTGTTTATCGGTGCTTTTCGATAGGATGACATAATCTCTCCAGTCTCTGAGTTTAATCTCGGAAAGTGATTTATTGTAAATGCTCCGTATTGTATCCGATTTATTGTAAAAGCTTTTGACCTCGTTGCTTCGTATTCAAACGAGGCAGCTGGTTTCGTCAAAGAAATACGTTAATCCAGAGAGTATAGGAATAGCAAAGTATAAATATCGGGACGACATGGAGCTTTTACCGGTTTTATTACTTTTCATCACTTCGCACCGAACACTTGCGGCTCGCAACATTGTACTCGTTATAGCCGATGATTTGGACTCGGAATTAGATGGGATGGTATGTTGGGGTTCGTTTGGGTTTGTCACAATACTATAATTTACGCAATTTTAGTATACTATATTTATCACATATTTGTGGACAGACCGCTTTACCAAATACGCAAAGACTGATCGGTGATGCAGGAGCAACGTACATAAACTGTGTAAGTTGCCGTAACTGACGAATAAAAACTTACAACGCCTTAAGTTCCAATTTTAAGACCAGCACGCTTTAGTTCGTAGCTTCACCGATTTGCTGTCCGAACAGAGCGAGTATTTTGACTGGAAAATACCAGCACAACCACAGGACCTTTAATAATTCAATCGACGGTGGTTGCAGCAGTAGCGATTGGGAGACAAACTTTGAACCCAATACCTTTGCCTCTATCTTGAAGAAACAGATGAATTATGCCACTTTCTACGCTGGAAAGTATTTGAACGAAGTGAGTTCGATTTTGGAAGGATTGGTATTGGAATGGTGATCTTTCCTAGCTGCAAAATGAAAAAACTGTAAACGGATCAATAAAAAATTCATTCGTCGTATTTTTCGATACTCTATGCTCCATGAATCGTTAATGATTTTTATAAATGTTAAATTTTATCATTTTTTGCAAAAGTGGTTCATCCATTACTTGCTAATTGCTACTTCAATCTCTCATCGAAAACACAATGGAGAATAAGTGTGTTTGGGTTTGTTTGCAATGAAAAATGAGTGTGTTGTTTTTTTCTCAATGCACCAGTACGGATCGAGAGCGGCCGGTGGTGTCCAGCATGTTCCTCAAGGTTGGGACGCTTGGGCAGGGTTGATAGGAAATTCAAAGTACTACAATTATTCTCTGTCCATAAACGGCGTCGAACGAAAATATGCCAGCAATCCTCAAACCGACTACCTCACCGATGTGATTGTATAAATCGTTTTTCAGAAGATACCTCGTCTTGACTGGCAATTAACACATATCAATGTTTCCAGGGACGTTTAGCGGTTCCGTTCATTAACCGCCAGAAAAACAGTGAAAAACCTTTCTTGATGGTTTTGGCTCCTCCGGCGCCGCACAGTCCCTTCACTCCGGCTAGTCGACATAACGGCAAATACAAGGGTAAAGTAGCCAAAAGAACACCCAATTTCAATATCGGGCTTCAGCAGGTTAGAAAATTTACATTACAGAATTTACGTTAAAATAGACATTTTCATTGGGGCAGTTTTACGTTTCTCTTGTTTCAATGTTGAACAGGACAAACATTGGTTGGTGGCGAGAGGCCCGTTCCCTCTACCCAAAAGCACAATTGCCATTCTGGATGAGACATATCGTCGAAGATTGGAGACTTTAGCAGCGGTGGACGAATTAGTTTCCACAGTGTATACAGCACTGTCAGACAACAATATTCTTGACAATACTTACATTTTCTTCACCTCCGACAATGGTTACCATATTGGTAATGCTCATGTTTCACATATGCTCTGAAGCACTATCGAACATTACTTTATTCCTCGAATTTCAAGAACATTATTATTTAACAAAATTTGTTAAATTGTAAAAATGATGAAATTGTTACATTGTTAAAATTAATTAAACTTAAATCATTCAAATTAATTAAATTATTAAAATTAATTAAACTTAAATCGTTCAAATTAATTAAATTGTTAAAATTAATTCAACTTCAATCGTTCAAATTAATTGTATTGTTAAAATTAATTAAACTGTTAAAATTAATTTTTTAAATATTTATTGTTAAAGTTAATTAAATTCTAGAATCGTTCAAATTAAATGTTCAAATCTTTCAAATTAATCGTTAAATTGTTGGAATTAGTGTTTTAAAAAATCATCTTTTCGAAAATTTATTCTTCTTTTTCCAAGGACAATTCAGTATGCCGTTGGACAAGCGTCAACCTTACGAAACGGACATAAAAGTGCCGCTCTTGATTCGCGGACCTGGAATTTTTGGACGAAGTGTAATCGCCCCAGTGAGCAGCGTTGATTTGTTTGATACTATTTTGAAAATCGCCGGCGTGGAACATCCCTCGGATGGGGCATCACTCCTAGGATCCACTTTACCGGTTGATCGTACGGTTCTAGTGGAATACCGGGGTGAAGGATCAACGACTCAACCTAGAACCGGATGTCCATCTGATTCGGATATGAATTTAACGGTATGTTTTCTTTTTTCACATTCATTCAATGGGATTCAAAAGGGAACAAAAAATGTTCTCCACTTTTTTATGTAATAATCGAATTATTGTATTCGAATTTTAAGCATATAAAAAATAACATTTATACAATATATTATACAATTTATATCCTACGGTTTTTTAAATGTGGGTTTCAAAGGTAAAAAAAAACATTTTCTGCAATTTTTCAAAGTTAATAAAAGAATTATTTCATTTGAATTTGAATCATATGAAAAAATAACAGTTGAACGGTACTATATGACATTTATATCCCAAGGTTTAAAAAATTTGGGTCTCAAAAGCCGAAGAAATAAAACATTGTATTTTTTAAATTTTTTAAAGTGGAACTTGCAAAAATTCATTTTATCTTATATTAAAAGAAGTTTGTCTGAGATAAGAAGACATTTTTACAAATGGAATTTTTAATATTTAAAAGCTCATGTAACCTTTTGTGTACAAAGATACATCTGTGATGGCAAATTAATGATTGCATCGCGTTTTTGCTTCGTTTTTCTTCCTTTCGTAGGGTTGCAGAGCAGATTTGGCCTGCAAATGCGAAGACGTTAGGAATAACACGTATGCTTGTATTCGCCGAGTCTCTTCCAACCAGAACAACATTTTTTGTTCTTTTGAGGACGATAAGGTGGGTTCAAACCCCATGCGTCGAAGCGATGTTGATATCATATTTTAATGACAAAGCTGCTACGTCAATATTTTTACCGACTTTCTATTTCTCACATTATCGGAAACTCGATAAATGAGCAATATTAAATGTTCGCTTTTTTCGTAGACGATTGCTGAAGTAAAAATGTATGAAACGATTAGAAGGATCTCTTGATAGGATATAGGATCAGTGAACTATTATCTTTCTGAATTTATCTGACCTAACTGAAGCAGTTATTGGACCGTTGAGCACTTGATTGTTTCAGAATTACGTGGAAGCTTACGACTTGCACAACGACCAGTATCAGATGAAGAATATCGGATACACCATGAATGGGAAACGCAGAAATAGATTCAGAAGACGCTTGAGAAAAATGACGACTTGTGAAGGAGCAGGGTGCATCCATGTGGACAGAATTCGTTATTAAAATACTTAAGGGCATGACGAACATTACCACGTGACACACGAGTACGAGAGAGATAGTCAAACCGTTTCAAACCGCAATTTTTCAAGAATGAGACGTTTTCATCCAAAATGGCGGGCAAGAGGCCCTAGGTGCCATCTTCTTGAATGCATATGTTACATCCGTACTTTATTTTTGACGACCTCAAAATCAATATTCCATTTTCAGTCTTACGACTCATCGCATTATGAAATCAATCGGTTCTGGGGCGTCCGGAATCCCCAATTCGGGTTAACGTTAGCTCAGCATTACAAAATTAAGATTGTTCCCATTCCTACTTCGACAAATATTACTCAGCAATGCGCGATCTCAATTGTAAAACCTATCGTTAAGCGGCTAATCAAAATTGTTGATCTATTCAAAATTCGAGAAGATATAAACATCGAGTTAAAGCCAACCCAGTTAGTCTCTCGCAAATCTGAGGATAAAGCGGAGCTCCACGGAGTACCTCACTCCGTGTATTGAGTCCTTTCCGTGTTCTTAATTTATCGACCGAGTACTCGTCTTCGATGCTTTATTGCGATCGGGTATCACTGGCCGAGGGTTAGTGCGGCACCGAGGTGCGACCGGCTCCTAGAGTTCAAGTGACCGACAGGAACTCAAATTTTCCCAAGTTAAATATTAACAATTCTCCGTATCAAAGTTCAGTAAACCGCTTTAACCCATATTCACGTGTGAACCGAGCGAAGAGTGTCCGTGAGTGTGTGAGTCAAGCGTCGAGCCCGATACTACACTTTTTTCGAGGAGACAAAAACCCGCAGCGTAGCACGTTACACTACCCAGCCTGGACACTCACCTGTAATTTACTAACTTCTTCTGTCTTATTCGATTACGCATATTTTTGTCAAGCATACGGAAACGGCTGCGAACGAATCTTGCATGAATATTCCATTTCTTTTTATATCAAAATATAATTCAAGTCTCTTACCCATGGACCTTGAGTATTGCTTTATTTCCTCATCCATGACTGAATAGATGCGCCGAGCGCTTTAATATCTAACTATTAATTTTCGTATTAACAGAGTTTGTTATTTTAATCACACAACAAATTTTATACCAATTGGTTCAGCCGGTTGAGCAAGTAGTGGTTTCAAAGTGGACGGAGGCGTTTTCGTCATGCCCTTAAGGCAGAACACCACTGTGACCCCCCGTTTTTTTTGCCATTTTTCAAGAATTTTTTTTAGTGAGGAAAAAAGAGATTCGAATTTTTTTTTTGTTATGTTCGTTGTTTATTGAAGATGCATACAAAAATTTTTTTTTTAATTTTCACGCCCCATGGTGACGCTG
Source organism: Ophioninae sp. B BG-2022a (assembly GCA_030522765.1). Lineage (NCBI taxonomy): Eukaryota > Metazoa > Arthropoda > Insecta > Hymenoptera > Ichneumonidae > Ophioninae sp. B BG-2022a. The sequence continues at coordinate 11,941 of JAPYZJ010003202.1, read as the reverse complement.
GTGAAGCTCTCGCGTCAGGTACTGTTGCCTCTGCAGTGGTTCGCGGCACGCAGCAGAACTCTCTTCAAAGTTGATCTGAAAAAAAATACCGAGTGTTTTTGTTAATAATATGATACTTTGAAGAGAAGTACACAGGGATTTGAAAAAATATTGATTTTTAAAAAATAGGCACGCTTTTGAAATTAAAGGTCGATTTTCGAGCAAAATATCTCGTCGAAAATAGGCTATAACTTTTTTTTATTATTGAGGTATCGAAAAAATCCTGTGTACTGCTTTAGATAATCTAGTTTTATTGATGCAGTCCAAATTTGAAGTCGATCGGATAAAAATTGCATGAAACTATTTCAGGCTTATTTTTGAGATTTTACTTTCATTTCTCCAGGATCCTAGAGACCGGAGACCTGATTTTATGGCAGTGGGACTACCTTGGGGGTACCCTTTCAAATAAAAAAAGAATTTTAAAAATCGGTCCATAAATACTCATACGAACGAATTTTTCATAACAGCCCCTGAACTATTTTTAAATCAATTTTTCCATATGACGGTGTAAAAAAATGAAGTTAGGGAGTATGCCATATTTTTTTAATACATTTTTATCTTTTTTTTTGCGGAACGTCACTTTGTTATAGGACGTGGGGTAATTTTGTATGGATTGTGATCCGTCTTCTTTTTGGAAAGTTAGACGGGTCGATATTATTTATATACATCCTTAATCGTTCCGATTGATGGCTACGCTTCCAGAAAAATGCGATTTATCCTTTAATCATTTTTAAACATGTTTTTATCAATGATGGATGCAAAGCGATAAGCTATAATACTCTTTTTGTAATTAAGCAAATTGGTGTTGACAAAAATTTTGATTTTTTGGGTGGATTTTGATTTTGGTTTTAATTTTGAGAGTAAAAGCAATAGATGAAGCGCCGACACCTGAAAGTTTAAGAAATTGTTAGTTTACGGAAAAGCAGTGGCGGCGACGTCGGCGACCGCCGACGGCCTCGCGCTTGAGGGAGCCTCGGGAAATTTGTTTATTATTAAAAATTTAGTTTTCTATTTACATTTATATTCATATCATACACTTGCGCGAGTTAAGTGAGTGAGTTTCTTGAAAACTAGAAGGCTGATTGGGATGATTCTTTTTTTGTTCGTTTGTGTATCGTTGAACTTAGGGAAGCATGGAAGTTTCATCAAAATCGGTTCAGTAGTTTTGCTGCAATGGGCACTTTACGGGCAGAATCGTCTGGCAACACTATGATGGCGGCTGTACACTCTCGCCCGAGTGCACTCGCGCGAGAGTGTAGATAGCAGCGCTCGTCGCGCCTCGCCTCGGGATCTCTCAGGGTGCTCGGCTGTTCTAGATTACTTTGTATTAAAAGAACTCCGCACTAGAATCTGGTGTTGTTTCAGTACAAAGTAACGTAAGTAAATAATTTTATTCAGTTTTCTAATAAAAGCATTGGCGTATCTATAGTTTATTATAATCTGCTACACAAAAAACATCGAACTACAGATCGATAGATCTCGTATCGCATTATTATTAAGAGCCTGTATGCAATCGGTGCTCTGTTTGGCTCAAAAACCGTACTTTTCGAATCAGTTAATATCCATTAAAACTTTAATTGAATAACATTTTAGTAAGGAATCATTTGAGAACATTTTGTGGTGTAAATACACTAGACGCAAAAATTAAGGGATAGAAAAAAAATAGCAAATTTTTTGCCATTTTTGAAAAGGCTGTAACTTTGTGAAAAATGGTCGGAAAACGTTTTTTAAAAAAAGGAAATTGTAGCCCTAAGTTTCTAGTTTTCATATCTGGGGTCAAAACATTTTTACCATGAGTAGTTTTTGAAAAAACGTCGGAAAACCATCGAAGGAAATATTTTCGGATTTCTCACTCTTCTTCAAAAAGGTGCATGGACATGAATACATTTTTTTTGATGATTCCACCATAAAGCTCTTTTAGAGACTTTTATCCTCTTTAATTTGAGCGGTGGTTGAGCTCTGTACGACGATTTTTGGCGGAGTTATGAGGACGATTTTTGGCGGAGTTATGAGCGTTCAAAGCAAAAACTGCACTTTTGACTTTAAAAATTGATAACTCGGGAAATAATGATCGTACCGAAAGTTTAACTTTTCGGTTTCGGAAACTGCAAAACATCCTCTATAACACCTTATTACTTATTTTTTATGAAAATTTTTTTTCCATTGCGAAAAGATCGATCAACAAAAAGGTAAAAAAACGCATATTTAAGGATATATGCTAAACTTAGGATATTTCAGGAAATTATCGATTGATAAAGGATATAGACTTAGATTTTTTAACTTCAGAGTATCCTTAACAAATCCTGAAAATTTCAAAGCATTCCGATTTTTTCTTCATTGTGTTCCGAACGATTGAATTTTCCATTTTTGCTGAAAATCCATGAAAAATGCATTTTCTAGCTTTTATTTATTTTTCATGGTTGAACTTTTTTTTCATTAATAACCTAAATTGTGATTTTTTAAAAAAGGTATTCTGTGTAAGAAAACGAAAAAATGCAGAAAAAAATTTGTTCAAAAAAGTTTTTTTTTATTTTTTGTTTTTTCACACAGAGTAACTTTTTTTAAAAAATAACTATTCAGGTTATTAATTCACAGTTACTCTGTATGAAAAAACAAAAAAATTTGAAAAAAAAAACATTTCGAAAAAAAATTTTTTTTTTAATTTTTTGGTTTTTTCACACAAAGTAACTGTGAATAAATAACCTGAATAGTTATTTTTAAAGTCAAAAGTGCAGTTTTTGCTTTGAACGCTCATAACTCCGCCAAAAATCGTCGTACAGAGCTCAACTATCACTCAAATTAAACAGGATAACATTCTCTAAGAGAGCTTTATGATGGAATCATATAAAAAATGTATTTGAGTCCATGAACCTTTTTTAAAAAGAGTGAAAATTCCGAAAATTTTTCCCTCGATGGTTTTCCGACCTTTTCTCGGAAACTGCCCATGATAAAAAATTTTCGACCCCAGATCTGAAAACTAGAAACATAGGGCTACAATTTCCTTTTTTTAAAAACGTTTTCCGACTATTTTTCACAGAGATACAGCTTTTTGAAAAATGGCAAAAAATTTGCTGTTCTTTTTCTATCCCTTAATTTTTGCGTCTAGTGTAGTTACTAGAAAAAAATCCAGATTAATAGAGTATTTGTGAATAGTATAAAGATTTTTGAACAAAGGTATTCATATTTTCGCTTCGAACGTCAATCTCGAAGTTCAAAATATCTTATCTCACAGCACAACTTAACAAACAAATATTTTTATCTAACTGGAAAGATCCTTAAAAAATAGTCGCTTTGCGCTCCGGCCTGACCGCTGTTGACCTATGCCGCGCGTACACAGATAGTTACGTTCGTACTGTGATCCCCACATCTTAATACATTGTTTTTTTTATGACTGACCATTTTTATTGTTACAAGAAGTTATGTTTCAGACAAAATGGGAAACTAGGTTTTTGCAATCGAGCTGTCTTTAACAAGTTTAATGTCACGAGATTGCAAAAACCTCTACACCCGTATATTATTTGATATAATTATATATTATATATAATTACATATTATAATATTATTTTAATTATAATTCGGCTTACGTAATTTGATATTTTCTTGATTGGGTAAAAAGGGGGCCTCGCGAACCTAATTTCGCCGACGTCCACGCGAGATCTAGCGTCGCCACTGCGGAAAAGAATAAAAGATATACTGAACACTTTGTTGTACAGCGAACAACTTTATTCTTTCAACAGAAGACGAGCGATCGATCATCACCCGTGATTGGAATGAAACACTCAAAAGCTTGATGATAGATGATAGATCTTATTATGCTATAGTAAAAAAACTTTCAGGCAATTTGAGGTTAAACAAAAGTATTTACAAAATAACGTATAACAACATAACGATCAAATAATAATATAACGAAAATACCAAAAAACGCAATTTTAACTAAAATAATTTAAAAACATAATTTAAACTGAAATAACAAAAAATCGCAAACATTTTCAAAAAACATAGTTTTATCACAAGACTTAACTAAAAATATAACGATTCACAACTTAAACTGGAAATAACCTTAAACATAAATAAACAACTAAAAATCACTCTAAGTTTGGCTAATATCACGGATTGAAGAATATTGGATTCTCTCGCATATTTGGGGAATGTTGCTTGTAACTAAAAGTGAGTGTATAAAAACGTGCGACAAATTGTTAGGTTTTTGTAATTAGGTTATGTGCTCGTAATTTCGAGAGCATTTGTGAATGTACCAAAAAAATATGACAGAATTGCATAACGCGGATGAGAAATAAAGAAAGCGAGATGTGATACCGTTTTTCGTGGAAGAAAAATGTGAAAACTGATCTTTCGTGTTCCAGATATTGTCAATGAACGGAGAGGTTTTTTTTTCAAATCTCTCATGTAGAACTTCCTTTAAATGCGGTGGTGTCGCTGTCGTCGAACGGCGACGAAGTTGGCGTCGAATCACGATGCACAAGATCGAAAGAAATGGTCGCTTGCGGTAAACATCGGGCGAGTAGTGTTCAATCCGTTTCTTGCCGCGTTTCGTCCGTGATCGCGTAGTTTATTCTTCACTGCGACGCTGAACCCAAACAAACCGTTCGATCGAATATAGATCAAACATTTGAACGTTAGTTATACCGAATCTTAAAAAATTCCAATAACGATGGACGACAAATTGCGACAAATGGAGGACGAGATGAACAGGTTAGGAAATTTTGATCCTTGCTCAACTTCGAAATAATAAATACATCACCAAATTCCATTAATGAAGTTGCTTTCGACTTTATCCAACGTATTCGAATTACGAAGATCGACGAAATTCCTTTTTTATTTGGAAAACGTAGAATTTTGAGGTTAGGACGTTTTTAAAGGTTTGAGGCAGAAATCGGTGGTCAGTTGGTGACGCCAATGATGAGGCCGGTCATCGGAGCTAATACGTACAGTCAAGTTGCCAGACAATTGGAACAGCACGAAATGCCAGGACCTGTTGTCACCGGGGTGGCCAACATGGCATTTCCGCCGATCATGGGGTTTCCTCCGCCGCCACCTCCGCCCCCACCACCACCGCCACCCATTCTCATACCTCCACAAGTCACCAGACAAGGTTCGTTTTTTTCGCACTTTTCAGTCTAAGGTCAAACAAACCCAACCAATCTTGACAAATTCAGTACGGATTGTTCCTTGATTTCACAAAGGTCGTCTGGTTGATCCTCAGGAACGGTGCCGATAACAACTTACTCGTCGCCGGCCCAAATCAACAATCCTTATGTACCGAACATTGATCTCAGCTCAAATTCAAAGTCGTACGAACCGCCTACTGCGAATTCCATAATTCACTCAGAGATAATGGAGCAAATAATAAACACGAAAATTCCGGAGGAAGAATCCAAGAGGAAGCTAAAACCTAAAGGGGTCAGCACCGCAGCGGAATTGGCCATCAGCCAGGGCAAAGCTAGTTCCATAATGGCTAATGCCAGCGCCGAAGAGACACATCCAAAAGGCAAAGGAAAGAAAAATAAAAAGATTATACGGATGGCCGGTGGACAGACGTGGGAGGATCAGTCATTGCTGGAATGGGACGACGGTATGGCTTATTTTTAATCACTGATGCTTTTTTATTCTCTCGTACACCTGTTTTTACCTGATTTCGCAATTTTCATTCTATCGGAACGCTGAATTAATTTTTCAATTTTGCTTTCTGCACGAATCCTGGCAAAACGTTAAAATCATTTTTATAACGGAAAGTTTGAATGAGGAAGTTCGCAACGTTGCGAGGCAACGAAAATCATTATTTTTTAATTTCTCTATTTCTTTTTCAATATAATCGTAATTAAAATACCTCAACAATTATACAAATCTTTATTGTGATAACAGAGAATTCAAATAGAAAAAAAAAAAATGTCGCCAAGTAATAGATTTAAGGAAATAAAAAAATGAGAAAATAAATTTTGCTGCGTCGCAACGATACGAACTTCAAGTCCATAATTTTGACGTCAAAACATTTTTTGTCCTCTTTTTAATAGTAAATAATAATCGTAATCGTTTTAATAATAGATAGTATTTCTAAAATAAGATTGAATAATAAACATTATTTCTAATAATAAATCTTTAATAAATAATAAATCGAAATCTTTCTGATAAATAATACATCTCTAAATAAATAATAAATAATATAATTTTCATTTCTGGCAGAAGTAGTTATGAGATTGTTGAAAAACTCGTTCACTGCTCTTTCTTCATTTTAAATATTCAGACGATTTTCGGATATTCTGCGGAGACCTCGGCAACGACGTGACGGATGAAATGTTGGTTCGCGTATTTGGAAAATATCCGAGTTTCCAAAAGGCAAAAGTAGTGCGTGACAAGAGAACGAACAAGACGAAGGGTTTCGGTTTCGTCTCGTTTAAGGATCCGCAGGACTTTATCAAGGCAATGAAAGAGATGAACGGTAAGTTGCATAACGTTTTTTAATTTTCTGTTCCAATTTTCCTATTATTATTTTTTTTCTTTTTTTACCTCTTATCCTCGCTTATACAATTTCGAACACGATAATGCATGAGAATTTACAAACAAAAGGATAATGCGATAAGTCGTATCAATCGTCATAAACGACGCGACCCAAAATTCGATCGCGGAAATTCGCGATTTTTATTAATAATAATTATACGTGTATCTCGTTTTTTTTTCATTGAGCCGTTCGACGCTGTTTCGAAGATGAGAAAAAAGAGATAATAATGAATGAGTCAGACTCGGACGCGTCGTTATTTACACGAGAATACGACGCGTCTAAACTTCATTGTCTATAGATTTTCGTTTATCCGTCGCAGTCTTGTTTCATTACGTATATTTCTTCGTTCAGTTAAAAAAAAACAGAAATAATGTGTACTCTGCTTGAACGTCGTCAGGGAATAATCGCTCGCAACGAGGGACGATGAGAAAAAATCTTCGAGAGTGGAAGTGAGATTCGATCGTCGTGAAAATCTTTTTCTCTCTTTCGCTCTGAAGCTCTTATTCTTAAATGATTTTTACAATCGTCCATAATGAGATCATGCTCGAGAAAAGAGGTCAAAATATCCGTGTCATCTTCGTCACCGGAACACTCGGCTCCGAGGAAATTAGTGTTCTCCCGCTTGTTGTAATTACTTGCCGAGTGGTCCCCATCCGTAGGATATGAAGAACTGCGGTATTATAGAGTACTGTCTTCTCGGCTGACTATTCGAACCGTTCTTCACTGTCGCCCGATTATTCGGATGCCTCGTTGAACTCGTCGTTGCAGCAGATGCCCCCTCGTCATTTCGTCTCACCGCTGATTCCGGTACGCCCCTCGTCGGTGCGTCTTCCGGTGCTGTTGAAAAAATAGAACCCGTCAATTTTTTTTAATACGACCGCTAAATGTTTTTAACGGGTATTCATTACCTGATTAGGAATACTTTCAAGAAGTTATTAATACCTGATTAGGGGTACTGAATATTGCTCTGCGGTATTTAGTACTGAATACTTTCAAGAAGTTATTAATACCTGATTACGGGTACTGAATACTGTTATGCGGTATTTAGTACTCGATTCGGGATGCTGAATACTGTTGTGCGGTAATCAGTACTTGAATATGTCATACTGAATACTTTCAAGCGGTATTCAATACTTGATCGGGGGTATTAAATACTTTCAAGCGGTGTTTAGTATCTGATTAAGAGCAGTAAATATGCTCAATCGGTATTTAGTACCTGTTCAAGGATATAGTATACTTTCGCGAGGTATTTAATACTTTCTTAGGCACATTAGCAACTTTGAAGAGGTATTTAATACTTGCTTAGGCGCATTAGATACTTTCAAGCGGTATTTAGTACCTGATTAAAAGTATCAAATACTTTCAAGTGGTATTAGTACCTGAATGAAAGTATAAAACATTATCAATCGGTATTTAGTTCCCGATTAAGGGTACAATATACTTCCAAGCGGTATTTAATGCTTGATTCGGGGTATTGTATACTATGCAGAGGTATTCAGAGCCCGATTAAGAATACGAAGTACTTTGAAAAGGAAAACGAGTGAAATGGTTTTTGAAAATAAAAAATTGATTCTCATAGGTGGCGGTACTCTAGCTAATAATGGATTCGTACCGGTAGTTGGACGATTGTTGTTAGATCGGGCACCGTGGGAGTTCATGTAAAGCACGGAAAAGGGCAATCCCCCAGGGCCCCAGCTGCGCGACGTGAAACTGTCCTTTTTCACTGGTCTCTGCGACATTTGTCGAATGATCGACGAGGAGGGTTTTGTTCGGGGCATGAAAATACCTGAGCCCGCTTTCCACCCGTCCGTCTGCGCGTTCGTTTCCCCTTCGTCCATCTGTGGCCGATCTTCTAGCCTGGTAAACCAATTTTACGAAACGTTAATGAAATTGTTAAACGGGCCAAAATACTAGCAAGTACGTCGATTCAAATTTGTCGCAATTCGTGTCACAAATTGACAGCGTGATATCGTCGAAAACGTAGGTGGATCGTGCTGTATGGAGTACTCGCGATTCGATCCTCACGTTTCGTACTTTCCTTTGAAACGGTTTATCATGTTAGCGTTCACTGTTTCGGCTATCATGCCAACGGTAAAAACACATCTGCAAAGGCTTTAAAAACTTTTTTTGGGGGCTCAACACAAAAAGCTTTTTTGGGATTTTTTATACATTTTTGTGGGATTTGAGAAAAGGTAGTCGAAATATATTTTTCGAATATATTGCAATGCATTTTCAAAATATATTGCAATATCTTTTAGTAAATATATTTCATAATATTTAAAAGTAAAAACACCTTGAAAAAATACAGCAATGAACAATTTTTTTATTTCACAAAAAAGTACAGAACGGCAGCTACGTTTTGATTAAAAAAATTCTAAAAACTGTTCTTTCAAGAAAAGTCTGTAGTTCCAACACGTTGATACGTATTTGAAAAACGCTCAAAACCCCAAAATCGACGGTAACACGGTACCAACATGGGCAAAAAGGAGGGTACCGTTCAATTCCAAAAAAAGAAATTTTATTCTATGTTATTGGAAGAATGAATTGTTACGAAAGTGTTACGAAATTTTTCAGAGATGATTGAACTCCTAAAAATGATTCAATTTTTGTGCATCAAAAAGAGAATAAAAATAAAATGAAAATTTGAAATTAAGTCAGTTTACCTGGCATCGTTGGTTTGGTCTTGAAGAATTTCGGCATTGCCTCGAGTGATGGAAATGGGCCCTAACCATTCCCAGCAACCACCAGTTAAACACGGTTCCGGTATTATCGGAGTCAAAGAATTGTCTTGCCAGGATGGCTTAATCTCGAGTCGAGGGTCGTACGCCGATGGTGCTCCTAGACACGTGTCGATTGAGATGAGTACATTGATTGTCGAGATAATAAGAATCGGTACTCCGGTTATTCCTTGCGTCATTGTTCCTCCCTTCTTCTACTTTAGTATTCTCACTCTTCGTAATCTTTTGTTCGTTTTTATTCGTCTCGTTCGGGATTTCCGGAGGGAATACTTTTCCTCTCGATAAATCGCCTATCCGGAATCTGAAAAGCATTCGATCGATTAGAAGTCGTTTTATTGTTTTTTTCGTGTTTACGTTTTTTCGTTTTTCAATTGTATCTTGTTTCTAATTTTATTTTGTTTTCAATTTTATTTTGTTCTCAATTTTATTTTGTTTTCAATTTTATTTTGTTTTTCCATTATTTCGATTTTCCCAGTTTTCTTGTTGTTCCATTTAATTTTGTTCGTCCATTTTTTTCCATTTAATTTTTTGTATCCATATTTGTTTTATTTCTAATTGAAGCGCATTTTTCATCGAGAAGTTTCTTTGAGTTTTGTTTTAGACTTGAGTAGCGTGAACGTTTTTGCCAACGTTGGGACAAATATTTGTCACCGGGCGATTCATCGATAGGACTCCACCCTGTTTACGATACGAAGGAATTTGTGCAATGCGCCCGAGTATTTTTAAAAAATTCACGATATATTTAGCCGGGTATGCTGTGATCTCGGTCGCGATCCGCGTAGGCGTTCTTCCTACGATACTACGTTCGAAAGTAAAAATAAATTTTACAAAAAAAAAAAGAAGAAAAGAAAGAAAGAAAGCCGAAGAATGAGACTAAAAAAACGATGAAGAAGAAACGAAAATTTGGGTTCGAAGACGCCAAATATGAAATGGCTCGCGTCATTGCTTCGTATACGACGTATACGTGTACACCTATATTTATATACCGGTTTGTCCCGAAGAAAGCCCGAGGAAACGAAAGTTCCGATTGATTTTATCGATACTCGAACCAAAGTTGGCCACCTTTCAACGGATCTTTCAATTTCGTTACTTTTAAAACTTTTATGCTCGAAAGAACGAGTTATAAAAGTTCGGTTAGGTTTGTTTGGGTTTATGTTGCTTCTCCAAATATTTGTTTATTTTGATTTTACTTCATTTATTTACCTTACTTTTGCACACTAAGGTAAATAAATAAAATAAAATAAAATAAATAAAGTAAATACAAACTTTTTTGTTAACTTGTGTATTTCTATGAACGAAATAAAAATAGAATGGAAATAGATAAATATTCGTACAAATAATTCGTATTGTTTCTGGAAATATTTATAAATATATTCATTTGATTTATTTCTTTGTTTTCACTATTTCTAAAAATATTTCTCGAACTATACCGCAGTCGACAAAATTCCCCGGTGGCCATCTTCTTTGTTCTTTTTTTTTGGAGAATCCAAAAAAAGCTAGGACTTTTTTTGGAAAGTCGAAAAAACTCATTAAAATTCCTACTTGGTCTATCAGCCTTGAAATCGGAATAACGTGTTTCAACTACTGAACAAAATCATCCATTTAAGGAGGTAAAAAGTATTTTTTTTTATTCCGAAAATTTTGAATTGGCCAAAATTAGTGACGCGGATAAAGTCGTGGTCGAAAGCTGGAGGCTGATAAGTTATCTTCTAGCCTTCGTTGGCGACTTCGATCGCATGGATTTCAAAATGTTGTGACGGACGTACGTTTATTTTACCTTCCACGGTTCGAATATATCTTCGTCCCGTCTTCATTAGGCGAAGTCTCTAACGCGAAGTTATTTCGTGACGTCTCTACGACACAAAGTGATTGATACCCGATGTAATGAGAAAGCAAGTGTCAACCTGGCATTCGTTGAAAAAAGGAGTCGAGATTTATTCACTTAATATCCCATGTTTTTAAATGCTCTTTTATTCAGCAGTCTTATTACTAATACCATCATCATAATTTTTTTTATATACATGAGACTTTTTTATTGCAATCCCTATTTTGTGTTTTTTTTTTATTCGAATCCTGTTTTTGCTCTTGTCTTTTTTTCAAGGTCTGAGTCCTCATTTTATCTTATGTTTATTTTCAAAATTGAAAACCTTATTTCATTTTTCAAAAGTTGTATCTGCATCTTATATTCTATTCAACATTTGAATCCTTATCATATTTTTTTTTCAAAATCGGAATCCTTAACTTAGCGTTTTATTTAAACTTTGAATCCTTATCTTATCGAAATTTATGAGTACAAAGTTTTTAAATTGGGATATACTCTGTAAAAACTTTGTAAAATCCAGACTAAATTATTAACGGTTAAGCAAACTGAAGTATTGTTCGTTTAAATCCGTATACAGACCAAGTTCAGATTTTATCGAATAATTTTTATCTTCATCGTTCATAATTATTTTAGAATGATTTATTTACTAATATTATTGTTGTTCCATCCCGTACACTTTTTGGTTTTTACGGTCCCCTCCTCTCGGTTTCTTCCTGTTTTTCTCCCCATCTTGTTTCCTCCTGATTTCCCCCACCTTGTTTTTCCTCCTATTCCCCCACCTTGATTCCTCCTGTCCCCTCCCTTGCGGCCGCAGCCGACTTACCCCCT
>JAPYZJ010003201.1:0-17311 GCA_030522765.1 Ophioninae sp. B BG-2022a | reverse complement strand
TATATATATATATATATATATATATATATATTCATATGTGAATGGTACGAGACAAGAGCGGCATAAGTGGAAAGACGACGAAGAAGAAGAAACATGGGAACCGCCCGCAGCGTGTCAGCGCACCCTCCGCCAAGAATAAGACTTCCCTCCACCGAATATCGTACAGATACAAATAGAGTGATATCTTATCGACCCCTCGGCGAGAAGCCAAAATCCCGTGCCCTTAAATTAACGTTTATTTGCGCGGAAGACATTTTTCGTTCGCAAATAACTACGTGGTACATCACGGGTGTACGGTTGTGCAATGTACATGCACACGTGCCACGACTAAGCGGTCACCACTCCCAGTATCCGCCATGCGTAGCGCTGCTCAAGATACAAAATGCAAATAAAACTTTGATGACCGCCGGAGCCACAAACCAACCGTTAATCCTCTGACGTCGGTTTACATTGAATTGTTTATAACTATTCAGTTATTCTATAACTATTATATGGAATGTTTACTACTTTGTATAGTTACAATATATATCACACAATATAATAATATAAATATATATAAATAATTACTATTATCATTTATATATAATTTATATTATATATATAAATTAATATATATAATATAATAAATATTATATATATTAATATATAATATACAATTAGGTCATTTTTACTAATTTACTAAAAGCTAGCAAAGCTTAGTAAGAATTTGGCAAAGCTAAATATTTACTAATTGTATAGTTATAATTAGTTTATAACTGTTCAATTATTCAGTGAATTTAGTGTTCTGAAATAATTCGAGCATTATTATTTTATCAAGAACTAACATACTTTCAAAAATTTTGCCGATTTTTTTAATAGCCATCCATTAATACCTTAGATTTACCTGGTGCTATATTTTTCCTACAAAATGTGCGCGTATGGGTGCAACTATGTGTGTACGTGCATAGACCGAAATAACGGATAGGTTGTCGCTGTTTGCGTAACAAGGATCTCGCAAGTACTGCATGGCCATGTTAAAAGATTCGACACAGGTATCCACGAGCTTGGGTCCCCGCCCCGAAAGTCCCTTGAACGTTGCGAGTAAGGAAATGTTTTTGCGGGGAGCCATGAGTGCGAGAGGGAAGAAAGAAAGAGAGAGAGAGAGGGAGTTACGGAGGAAAGGATTCGGCACCGAGTATATAACAGCAGCACCGGTACCGGGTCGTTAGTGAATTCTTGGTAAGGATTTAATTTATTCGGACGTTCGCAATCGCACCTTCAACCGCGCGGGGACCGAACCTCTTTCCCTTTTTTTTTCGTAAGCCAAACACACCGCGACATCACTTCGGGACTCCGTTCGACGTCTATCGCAGTGCCACTCCTACCTATATTCTACCGTCGATTTTTGAATGTATCATTTTTAATTTTTATCGACATCAAGGCCTAAACAAACCCAAACAAACCCAAGCAACTCTGAACAAACCCAAGTAAATTTGAACAAACCCAAACAAATGTGCAAGAACCCAGACAAATGTTCACAAACCCAAACGAATCCGAACAAATGAAGCCAACCACGAAAAATAATTAATACAATATTTGTATTATTGTATTAATTATTACTCGTGTTCTCTATTTTTAGTTATAATATTCGTAACAACATAATATTGTTAAAATCAAAACAAAGAATATTTACATTTATTTTATCAATAAAAAATAACGTTACGGATGATAAGTTAATTGTATATTAATTTTTAGAATTATTGTATTATTTAAACGGATACGTACAAGTGAAACCGTGAGCGTACATATTCAGTTATCGACTTTACGAAACAGACTGTTAATTAACGAGAGATTCGACCAGAGGCAGAGAAATAGATGAGAAAAGAAGTGAAAGAGGAGATCGAAAAATCTCTTGTGATGAAGGGAAAGGAAACTGCGGCAATGTTGATCTGTCATCATTGTATACAGCGTTTACACCTTTTAGTGTGAAGCGAGAACTAACGGGATAGCGAGGGAAGAGAAAGGGCGCGAAATGAGGGGTTGGGGCGCATCGAGTGATAATTATCGGCGTGAGAAACTTCGCGCATGAAAAGCAACGAGCCTGGGTGACTCCTTTTGAAAGGACGAGAGAATCCACTGGAGAGCCAACGTCTCGAAGAATCAAAGAGAGAAAAAAAGTAGGCAAAGGTCCCAGAAGACGAACACAAAACAAACGAGTGGACGGGAGAAGTTGAGGCACGGAGGATGTGAAAACATACACAAAGAGAAGAAAGAAACCTTGATTTACGAATCGGGTCATTAAATTGGACGTTAGGGTTTGCCAACTCGATGCACGGAGGTTATACCGAGAGGAATGACTCTTCGGGATTTCCTTAATAAGGTCTTAATTGCGATTCTTCCAGATATCGAGGCCTGTGAGCCACGTGTCTTGTTGAACAATGCCTCCCCCCCAATACGTTTGGTTATGACGTATAGCTGAAAGCCAATGTAGCGCCCAATGCTCCGACGATTTGATTCAGAATCCTTTTTTTTTTAATCGTAAGTTCCGATATATCCTAACGTTCAATATTTTATCCAACTGCGGTAGTTTCGATTTAGGATGATTTTTTTCAAAGGCCAGTTTCGTTATTTCCGAACGTTCGACGTTTTATCCAACTGCGGTAGGTTTGATAAAGAATTCTTTTTTTGTTCAAACTTAAACTTCGATATATTCTGCAACTGCGGTAGGTTTGATTTAGGAATCTTTTTTGCAAACGTAAGCTCCTCTCAAAGCCTCTTGTAATCCGACTCCGGATAAAAAGGGCGATGGTCCTCCTAAATAATTTCCTAAGATGCCAACAAACGTACGATGTTCAAGAGACTACGATATCTTTTCGGTGGACGTTGGCTCATTTGTTCTTACCATCGACGCCATTACAATTTTACGAAACGTTGGCATAATTGAAAAACAGTTTAGATCGACCCATATCCGGTTCATATGATCTTGGAAGGCTTTCACTTGAGTAATAAGACTCCATTGTGTATGATCTGACGCAGGAGCCAATCCAGGCAAACGAGAATATGTCACTTGTAGACCAAAAACCATTCAATCCGAATCTTGAAGGAAGTATGAACCACCCAATTCTGAAATCATCCATTGATTATCATTGAGGATTTCATGATCATCTATCAATCATTGGAAATCGATTTGATTCCAACGTTCTCTGCCTGACTACATTTTCCTACCTGCTGGCGTCTGCCATTGTCCAAGTTTGGCTGCCGAAAGATTGCCACCCAAAAGGCCGCTCTTTCCCTCTCTAAGATACAGATGGACCTCGTTTGTGCCAGTGTACAAACACATGTATAAATGGAAGTTCACATTCATGAGAAGGATCCCAGTTGGAATGCGGTTCCACAAGCCTGGCGCACACACGCGCGCGTAAGGGTTGCATGGTCCAGGACCTCTATGTTGGTGGCTGCTTGCGCGATCCTCTCTGCGAATAGGTTAGGACGTGGTGTGGTGGGCCGTAACTTGATGGTCTCTCAAGGGCCTTTGAACGTTAAATCTGTGTGCACGTATGTGTGTGTCTCCCCGTCTCTCTTTGGCTCTCTCCTTCTCAATTCGGCGGGAACGATGAACAAGGTATATCTGGGATAAGAGAGGTGAAAAAAGATACCCAAGATGCACGTAAAGCTCTCCGGAAGGTCCAATGGAGGCTTGCGTGCTACGCCCTGTTTCTTCAGGTCGCACTTCTTTGCAAGGAGTCTACCTCATTTTGGTATTAGATCTTCTCCCTTCGGGGTAATACACAGATTTTTGCAGCTCCAATAAAGATTCAATCGATTCTGTTACGCTGGAACGGCCAAGACCCCTTGATGTGTCCCATGATGGATCATTGAGGGTCGGTACGGCATGAGGTCCTATATCAGCTCAGCCCCTGTATATTAGGTGTAGTAAAAATAAATCCATGATTTTCCACTACATGGCTTTAGTTATCCGTATCTTTTGTTGTATAAGTCCGATCGGGTTACACTAGAGGGCGTTAGAAAGATGAAATTTGGTACTAAAGAAACTTTTCCGATAGTTTTGTGATTGGTTGACTCAATTTTTGATTGGTTGATTCGGTTTCCGATTAGTTGATTCAGTTTGTGATTGGTCGATTCCAACAAGTAATGGATTTCTTTTTACTACGCCGAAGATTATCGACAATGTTGGCAGCTTTCTCTATGCTCTATGCTGGACCTCGTATCAGCGAATTGCATGAAGCTTCATAAGGTGTTTTAAGGTGGAAAGGCCTGCCGAACAAGCAAAGAGATCAGACGTGGTCCTACGAGACTGCAGAGCGGAGCTTTTCTCACGGGTACACGCAAACTCGGGCATTTTTGTGCATACATTTGCCGAGGGCTAAACGCGAAATTTGCTTCGCTCCGTTCGCTCAAAAGGTCCGAGAATTGAGGTAATCGAGAGTGACGGAGCTGAAGAATAAAGAAGAGATCAATTTTCTTCGCCTTCTGCCGCTATGCGGCTTCCATTCCAAAACAATGCCAAAAGGCTTCCTTTTCATATTGAATGGGGTCGCCAGCGTTTTGCGTTTTGAAGCCTTTTCACTTCCCTCATTTCCCGCCTCAATAGTATTTCCTATTTGACTGCGTGGTAAGTAAAAACGATCGAATGTTCTAATCTGCGATCAACCCGACCCGTATGCCGCATCGTGTGATCCTTCAACACCCTATGTTATTCTCACGATTTCCCTTTGTCTGATTCACCTACTTATAAGGCGGTTTATCTAGAAATTCCGATCTAAGTATAGTCAGAAAGGGTTGGTCGCATTCGATGTAATTTGAAACTGCCCACATCGTGAATCGAGTTTATTACGAACGGTTGTGTAGGGAAAATAAACGGAAGGAAGTGGTCTATTCTTTTAGCAAGTCCATTTAATTTATCTATTCAATTTTTCAATTGGACGACATTTCCAGTTGAACCAATATGATAGTTCTAGGAACCAGCGTTGAAGATCTTTCAGTATCATCAGACATTGGTAAGCGATCACGTGTGGAATGTGAAGAGTATGAAGATCAACGTCTCGCGGAATATAAAGAATAGCCCAATGCCCAAAGCACAACTTCTGTATCGTATGCGGATGTAAACGCTGGTTGGCGATACGTCTATAAAGCGTCGTCAAAAAATTATCGCGATATGCCAACACAACGTGTCACGATTACCCTGTACAAGAGTTACAGTTCTTCCCACATGTGACGGGTTCAAAGTTTGAGGCGTTCCTTTGTTCGCGCCGCGATCAAACGATCCAACCTAACCATTATCCAGGAGGGAGGTACGTTGAGGATAGCGGTGCCTTGGAACGCGGTATCAACTTCCTCGTTATTAGGCCTGCACGATTGTACAGCAATCTTGGCACTGTTATCGTTGATGCGCCGTTTGATGAATCATCTTTCTCAACGCTTGCGTTCCAGCCGTCACAGAGCTGTCTATGTGAATATCCGGGGTGCCTTCCTAAATAGACATCTAATCAGCATGTATGACAACTCGATGGCACAAAATTAACGTCTAGGGTAATCCGAACGAATATGGATAGCACATCGGCGCGGATCGAAAGTTCGATTTATTATATACAAATTCCTACCACTTAACCTCTTCATGTGCCAAAGTATTTACTTTGACACGATCTTGAGGTCAGAGAATCAGCCACCTTCAAGATGGAAAGAGTCTGAATAGGCCACTTTCGTCTACACCTATGAATCGTTTGTATGGGTAAAGAGACGCCAAGGGTTGGCTGTGGGTAACATTTGGGGGCAGATTACCCTGGAGGACATGCAGAGGAGAAAAGGAACGTATCGCGTGTTGAGCCATTCGGAGAGCCTGATCCCGCCAACGTAGTCGACAGCGCCATAGCTTTTGGACCACCGGCACTTTTAGCCACTCCCGACTACGGGGCCTCGTTCCTTCTTATTCTCCTGCCCCTCACTCCCTCCCGGCTTCCCACCTCTCTTCTTTGCCGTTTGATCGGGGCACGGCGATTCTTCGCACGGTCTTTTCTCGTCGCTCTGAAAAAGGGCGCTCTCCTCGAGCCAACCTTTCCTCCGGGCATCAGCCAACGTACGTGGTCACTATACAGGCATATATGCGGGTTCGCAGGAGACTCTTTCTCATCGACCCCACCCTATCCCCCCTCTAACGCCCCCTGGTAACAACGACGCCCAACGTTCCCCGTTTTCCGCCACACGTGCGATCACCACCATGATCATCGCCTGCCCGCGTCCACGGGTCATCATTGCGCCAAAGGGTTCTTGCTCTGTTCCCAACGAATGGCATTTTTCGGCGTCGGACAAACGTAGTCAGGAGCAAGACGAATGTACGTAAAAAACAATAGCCGAAATAAATGAACTAGTCGTCAATCTTTAGCTGATAAATTAGGAACTGAGACATCTAGGACTTTGCTGGGTCTAACGAAACGTTGTGAAGGCTCCTCAAAGCCAGGTATACAAGGTCTTATGGATGAGCGAATAGATCATTAATCAGCCTGTTATTGAGTCTTGACAACTGAGATAGCATATTGGTCTTTGGTAGATCGGTCCTATCATACCAGAATCTCTTTTGGCGGATTATTACCAATGTACCATCATGGATTAGTTATGCGGATGATTGGATTCGTCGATAAACGATCAAGCTTGCTAAGTCGAGGGTCAGAGGAGGCAGTTAATTCTAGATGATTTGCGAGACTGTTTGACACGTTCTTACTTCCTGCACGAAAATAATATGTCGTCAGGGCAGCTAACCGTCTCGTTTAGTCGCGCAATAAAATTTTTGCCGGAGCATGAACTCTGTCACTTCCTTGGGGTCTCCTCCCTGCTCTGATGAGCATTAAGACGGTTTACTCAGTCAATTGCCAGGAGGCTGCGAGAGAGTGTTCCCATAGTCATTTTTGCCGCCGGGTGTGCATACTTTATGAGGAAACGGAGGGTGAATTGAGGAGCGAAATAAGTATAGCGAAACGAGCAACCGCCCGAAATAAGAATCATCGGGAATAATTACTTAATCCGTCGGTTGTCTCCGGGTTGCTGGTATGAGACGTAAAGCGAGGGAGAAACTCAACGAGTGCAACGGACGGAGAAACGAGTCAAGGAAGACCAGAGGCCCTTCGCAGACTTGCCCTCTCTAGAGGAGGCTCGAAGTTACACGCGGAATCTTTGCTACACATAATCCGAGTTCTGCATGCCCAATGGCGGACAGTGGTACACTCGAGGGTCCAAACGCCACGCGATTCGAATCATTTGCCTTTTTGGCTGGTAGCTTGCGCGATGCTAGTACGAAGTATGTTTATGAGTTGCCTTGATGTATTGCAATGTACCCATCTACCTCCTCTCCAAAGTCAGGCTCTCGAACACCTACGTGCAAGCGAAACGATTTGTTTAAGGCCCCATAAAACTGCACTCGAAGTGAGAAAGCGAAAGAGAGATGATGATGATGATAAAGTTCATTATGCCTTAGTATAACTATGAAGCAAGATAATTATGATAACAAATAGATATTATTGTAGATAAATTATAGAAAGATAAAAAAAATTCAGAATAAAATAATAACATAATGGTAAGAATAAAAATAATACAGAAGTGCTCAACCTGAAAATAAAAATGAAAAATTATAGAAAAAAGTAAATAAAGTAGAAATTAGAAGCAATAATAGAGAAAAATACAATGACTATATAATAAATAAAAATAGTAAAAACTAAAACTAATGCAACGGTTCAGTAGGGCATTTTTTCGAGCTCCCTAACTCCATATCCACACATCTCCGCAAATTTTTAACCATTTAAATATTTAGTTATTTAGCAAAATAAATAGAGAGGGGAAGAGAGAGAGAGAGAGAACGAAACGAGAAACCTTTGAGAGGAAAGAGGTTAGTGAGGAGAGAGAATAAGAGCAGGAGGCAAATTATGAGAGGGCGAGACCAGGAGGCGAATAGAAGCAGAGGGAAGAAGAAAAACAGAAGTGTGAGCGAGAGAAAGCAAGAGAGGGAATCCAGGAGGCAAATAGAGCGAGAAAAAGAGGCTCCCTGGAGCCTAATGGAACAATGGCGAAAGAAGACGCTCATAGTGCCCGGACGAGACCTTCGCGCCAACTCGGACCCGAGTCAATGAATCTGCTGGCCTTTTCCCATGCTCGCGGCATGACAACGACCAGCACGAGAACGATCTGCTCGTCGTCGTCGTAGTCGTCGTCATCGTCTCTCTCCCTCTCTCTCTCTCTCTCTCTCTCTCTCGCAAAAATTACTTTTTTCTCCTTCCTCCTCACATCCCTTCGTCCGTACTTGCGCGATCTCTTGCGCCGCTCTCGTGCCCTATGCTACGGAAGACTCGATTTTATTAGCTTCTGACTCATTCGTACCACACCGCGAGACAATGCACGGAACCGAATTTCTCACTGGCCTGCTCTACAACCGAATTAACGAGCATACGCTTTTCCCCAGCGAATTATTGGACTACAGAAGTTCAGGGGAATGGATTAATTGGGAAAACGATTGGGATATATAAGGTGTAGTAAAAAGAAATCCATTATTTTCTAGAGTCAATCAACCCAAAATCCAACCCAATCAACCCGGTCACAAAAGTTTGTTTGGATACAGATATCTAGAGGTATCTGTTTTAAAAATGGATTTCTTTTTACTACACCTCATATGGTCGTGTAAGGCTTGACCTTGAAGCACCTATTTTTTCTCGACACACCAGTTAATCATTACGTCCACATGACCCTTACACAAAGACGTTCGTGTTTTTTCGTACATTGACGTTACACTCAAACATAAGCTGTGCATTACCGTAGTAAGGACAAGGTTCTCCGCCGCCTGCGATGGAGTTGAAACTTTGCACAGACCTTCCCTCTAATATTCTGCGAGAACCCGTAAAAATATTTTTAGCAAGCATCAATAGTTTTCGAGACATAATGTTACGAAAGCTATTGAAAGTGGCTTTGTCTAGTTTGAAACACCGGTTGGTAGATTGGTGTACGATTTTCTTTGG
Source organism: Ophioninae sp. B BG-2022a (assembly GCA_030522765.1). Lineage (NCBI taxonomy): Eukaryota > Metazoa > Arthropoda > Insecta > Hymenoptera > Ichneumonidae > Ophioninae sp. B BG-2022a. The sequence continues at coordinate 8,318 of JAPYZJ010003201.1, read as the reverse complement.
CACGGAGATAACCGTTTTTTCATCCGGATAGAAACATTCAAAAATGGTTAATACTTTTAGGCAATACTTTAGATGAATTAACAGAACAAGATTGTCCATTAAATCGATTTCCTTGTGTGATAGATATTTCAGTAAAAAATGACGGAGAAAGAGATTGGATCAAATTTAATTAATTATTTATTATTATGCTTTGGTTATTTCTTTGAATGGTGTTACAGAGGAGAGACGAAACCGCAGTAATTTTTCAAATAATCCGTTATCTGTCATCAGATGTCATACTGATAAATAATAAAAAAATAAAAAAGAATGCAAAATAAATAAAATGAAGTAAAAAAAAGAAAATAAAAGAAACGAAGGGCAGGGGAGGAAGAGACCGAGAACCCTCTCTGTGTACAATTGCGAAGATGAGAGATCCCCCGGATTGAACCTGTCCTTACTTCTATATACACGCGTATGAAAGCGTCGTCATCCACGCGCTGGTTAACGGATGTTGAGATCTTGGCAACAAGGGGGTACATGAGATGGCGAGAACTCCCTCGGTATATAATATAAACGAGAGTGGAAATATTAGAGGAGATCGGCAGAGGCGGCGATCCTCTGATAGTTCGCCCAAATTGCTGACCAACCGTCCATTTATTTTTCTTCGTTCTCGACCCGACCCAAGCGGACTTGTATTCGTTCTTTATCCTTCTCTATAACATCACGACCATCGCGTATCTCCTCTTCTTTCGCCTCTGTTAAATCTTTGTCGGGCTCGGCGCCTATGTTTTATTTTTTTCGTTCTCCATCTCCTTCCCCTTCTCTCGGCTTTGGGTTTTTAATCTTTGAGAAAAGTTGAGCCCAGACTCGTCATCAGATTGACCCAGGTCCATTTTTCTCAATATTCGTACTGATCTGTTTTTTGTGTGTTTTTTTCTGAATATTTTTTTTTATCGTGTACTTACATTTATAACGGCGTAGTAAAATTAATCAATCAATTAGCTCATCAACGTTGCACTTCAATATATTTTTTCATGTATTTTCCTGTTTAAATTTCTTTTTTCTTCTTGCAATTATTTTTCGTAATTCTCTTCATCTCTAATTTCTCACATATTTTTTTGGTTAAAAGCAAAGTTTCTTCTCGCTAAAAGCTCGAAACTATGCCGACGTCCAACTATACCCCATAAATGTACAGGATGCCGAAACGACGTTACGAACTCACCAGGACCTCCACACGTAGCTCTTTCTTTCTTTCTCTTTCGAGCACTCCTTGCTCAGCACCATGCTTACAATATATATATCTATATATATTTCCGGATGTAAATATTAGGCTCGAGAAAATTCTTAAGTGGTTATTCATCTGTGTATATACATATTTGCATCCACGTATACATAGCAATGCATATCTGTACGTATATATCATAATTATTATTAATTTGTATTTATTTACTTTTGTACACTACGATATATGTGTATACATAGAGATTAATCAATTAAGAGAAAAGTGTTGTATTAATGTGATTTTTATTATGAGTACGAATTATTTTTCATCAGTATTTTGGAGGCTTAATCATTGTGGGTGCACCATGTCTTCTAGTCTTACAAAGTATTTACCTACGCTATACTTTTCTAATTTCGAAGTAATAACGTTTCTGCATAAACGATCGATAGAGAAAATACAATAAAAACATCGTTTTGGGTTAAACAAATAATAAATATTTTTATGGACAACAAAAATTATAATGCAGGGGAAAAAGTTTTTTAAGAAGTTTGTATAAAGAGTGTATCATTCAGTTTTGTAGCATGTTTTTATTATTTTTAAATAACTTTACTAAACTTTGCTATTTTTAGAGAGCTATAATATTTCATTTTTCATTTTGTATATTATAACAAATAATCGGTCAGAAAACGTTTCCGTAAATTTACTTTACACAAAATATATTTTTCTGAAACTAATTGTGTCACTTGTTTACCATTTGTATAAACTATACGTTACTTTTGTTAATTTTTCATCGCTGTACATACGTATGTATTTAAACATACACGCAAAACTAGGGATTTGAAACAACGGTGACTCGTTTGTATTTTGACGTGAGATTCGAAATTAGTGTAGCAGTTTAAACGCAACAAAAACACCATCAGTAACCAAGAAAGTAATGAAAAAAAAGGGTGGTCGAATCTCGTGGTTGAACAGCAAAAATCATAGCAAAAATATCTTGCGGTAGGGCCCTGTTTGTACTGCTCGCGAGCATCAAATATTGGCCTTGCACTCCTGTGGGATAAAACGCCTTTGAAAGTGCGGTGATTTACCTTGGAATTCCCTTAAAATATACGATATTCAAACAGCCCTCTCCGTACGTTTTGAGCAGTTTCTCTCGATCTTGTTCTCTCTCTCTCTCTTTCTCAAACTCTCGCTTGCTCTCGTTCATCTCTCGCGTTGGTGCACGTACACCGTACACGATACGGTCTTCGGCTTGACTGAATTTCCATTCCAGTATAGTTGCTCGTTCGCATCGTTCATAAAACCGAGGATGCCGAAACCTTTCATTGCTTCGCGATTCTTCCATCTCTACTGTCTTTCTCTCTCCTTCTTGTAGATCAAACACCGTGAGAAAATGGGTACTTTTCGTCATTTATGCATATAGTACGGATAACTTCAATTTTTCGTAACTCCAGATTCAAAATAGCTTGGTTGCCTTCTATAACCTTCCAACAAATAGAAACAACAAAAAATTGAGAAAAGAAGCGAGAGTGAAACTTTTTTTGAATTTATCCTTCAATTAATTATTTTCGTTCATCATAATAATCGATTATTAATATTAGTATTATTTTTATCATTATTATTATTATACTATTGTATTTCTTTTTGCTGCATGGTGCTCTTGGGGAACTTTGGTTTCAGAGCAAGGAAGAAACATTTCTTTTTCTCTCTCTCTCTTTTCGATCAAAGACCGTGAGAAAATGAGTACTTTTTGTCATTCATGCATATTAGATGCCTGACCCACGTAAGGCCCACCATATTGGTTTTCAAATAGCAAAAAAACTATGAATGTTGAAGCAAAACACAAATGTTGATTTAATTATTTATTAAGTAATCGACGTATTAATAATAATTTTGGTTCAGAAAACAATGTTCACTATTAACTATAAGCTTTTTGTAAAAAAACGCGTCTTCTGAGCCTTATACAGACCATTGTTCCTAATAAGACTATGCCCGTTGTAACTTCGAACAAAAAAAAATAATAAACAAATGTAATCTTCTATTTTTAACCTTAATTTCGATAACAATATGTATAATGCTGATAAACCACTACATATAATTGGAATGAAAATTCACTAAGTAATATTGAAAACATTTTTTGTTTTCGAAAGTTTTTGTACGTCGAAATTTACAAAACGCCTACGTGCGATCGCACGCGCTGTCTTCTATCGACTGCAAATTTGTTTGGGTTCGCCACAGCGCGGTGGTTGCTATGACAATTGCGGCCATTCGAAGTTTGAATATTTAAAACGCGGCCATGTTAAGGGCATGACGAACATCGACATAGCATCACAAATTTTAAAAATCGATTTCTCGTCGTTGATGAAGTTTACGGCGAAAAATCGAGTATCAGTCTTTGTAGAATTCATAAAGACAGAAATAGATGCTTGAATTTTACGATAAAAATGTTTCATAATTGAGAAATTGCGATTTAAAGATTTCGACTATCTCTCTCGCACTCGTGCGTCACGTGGTACGTCTTCGATATGTCTTTAAGCACTGCGCTTTATACGGGTCAAGTACCTTAGTACAGATCATTTCAATTTTCCGTAGTTCCAGATTGGAAATAGCTTGGTTGCGTCCTATCACTTTCCAACCAATAGAAACAACAACAAAATAGTGAAAGAAGCGAGATTGAAAGAGTGCGAGAAAGAGAGTTGAAAAAAGTGTTCATACGTGCCGATTGAAGTTACGAGCCCTCATGTTCCATCAGCCATAATGAGACTACGACGCACGCGCCTTGGACTGAAGCTTTCTCATGTATATTAAAAAGCTCTAATCTTCAGAGATTCACACGGACATGTGTCAATGTATAGGTCGTCAGTATGGGTGCGCACGCGCGGGTTTGTGCGTCGGTGTAGACGAGTCCATGGAAAAGATCGGGAAGACCAATGCTGAGCAGGAGATTCTCCGTTCCATTCCTAAGAAGCACACGTGTCCAGACTCGCAAAAATGCACACGCAGCGATCCTTTTTTTTGTACCAATTTTTTGTTTATTATCTTGTATTACTTTAATTCTCTCTCTCTCTCTCATCCCTATCCCTCGGTCTTTTATTTTTCATTATTTTTCTTCGTCGTTTATTCGTCGCAAAAAACTCGAGTGGTGCAACGCAAAGCCTGCGCTTAGCGCAGCTTGCACATGCGTCCCAATAACTTATTTCGCGCGACGATTTTCTTATGGCCGACTGAGTGAACAAAAAAACGAACGGGACTCGGAGTGCGGGAAGCGCGAAACGGCATTTCCTCCCGCCGGGTCATATTTTTTTCGCATCCTTCGCTCTTCTTCCGTCCCTCGTTTTACCAGGGATGCCAGAGGAAGTGCGCTAACGTTGCGTAATAGAAAAAAAAAACGACGATGCGCCACCTGTTTTCGACTGATAAAAGCGATCATTAACTGGTCCAAATAAAGATTCTATTTCAGCCCTGGCCACCCCATAAGCCGAGATAATCAACGATCAATCCAAACCAATCCCGAAATATTCAAACGGATAATGGTTGCGACCGATGGATCTACTAATCAAATCTAGCCAGCCAGTAACCCAAAGGAACCTAAATGAAGTGTTTTCGACCCTCAATTCGACTATTACAACTATTAACTCGCGCAAATAAAAATTGTTTCAATCATCGCCGACCCAGAATCCGGAATGAGAGTCGCGTGACCTGGAAACATCAAAACGAAAGCATTTACGAACATTGGCTCTACGAATCTTCAATCGAACGTTAGCAAGTACCCAAAACCAACCTGAGTGATTTCGACTTACCGTCCTGTAAACCAAGATCGACCAGCGAATACCCAAGATAATTATTCTGTACAACAATGATAACAACGATACTCTTTATTTACTATTTATATTATAATTGATAAATGGTTATTTAGCGCTATCTTCATTATTACTTTATTTATTATATTATTTTTATATATTTGTATTTTATATATATTTTATTTAATTATAATATATATTATTTATATATATTATAATTATACACTATACAACAATAATATGAAAAATGCTCATTATTTATTATTTATATTGTAGTTAATTATTTTCTCCTATCATTATATTATTATTGTTTATTATATTATTTACTAATTAGCATCATTTTTGAATAATTGGTAGCGATAATTATTCAAATACAATCATTATCAGCAATTATATAATTACAATGATTATTTAGCAATCATTCATTATTATTGTAGTTTATCCCAAAGTTATTATTGTTATTAGGGTTATTATTATTTTCTTTCGTTTGATTATCATCGTTGACTGAATATGCTAAACATCACGGCAAGTCAGTCGGTGTAAATCTAGCTAGTTCTCGGGAGCGACCTAGCCCCGAACCCCTCGTTTATTTATGCAAAAAATTCTGTGCAGCATGAGCCAGAATTTAATTGCAACAAGTGACCAGCAGCGTGGTGAGTAGCAGTAAGCCAATGAAAGGCAATCCTTCCCATACTTCGCTGGGGTCTTCGAAGGCACTTGTTTCTTCTCCCAATGGCAATCAACGCCGTCGCAGGTAAGTTTACGTACTGACCTCTCTGGAGCCCGTTCCCTTTCGCCTATCGCTCGCTACGATAGTGCCGAAGAACGAACAAAAAACTGCGCAATTTCCTCAACCTGTCAGGCCCAACGATAAAAAATTTACATTCGTGTCCAGCAGGTTTCTTCTTCTCCCCCTCCTCCATTTCCCCCTCCTTTCGATACCCTCTCGAATTTGGCGAATCACTCGCTGCCACACATTTCAGCTTAAACCAAAATGTTGGCAGAAAGAAAAAGCTTGGGAAGAAATAAAAGTTACGAAGGTACCTGACCCATGTAAGGCCCAGTGACTAATAAAGCCCACGTTTTAAATATATCCAAAACTACGAAGTCAAACGGATTGAGTTCTCATCGTCGAGTGTCGAACTTTGAATGGCCGTAATTGCCGTAGCAACCGCCGCGCTGTGGCCAACCCAAACAAATTTGGAGTCAATAGAAGGCAGCGCGAGCGATCGCACTTCGGCGTTTTTTTAATTTTCGACGTACAAAAGCTTTCGAAAACAAACATGTTTTCAATTCTCCTTAGTGAATCTTTATTTCAATTATATGTCGTGGTTTATCAGCACTATACATATTTTTATCAAAATTTAAGTTTAAAATTGAACATTACATATTTTTTATATTTTTTTTGTTCGATGTTACAACGGGTTTGACCCTATTAAGAAACAGTGGTATGATTAAGGCCCAGAAGATGCTTTTTTTAAAAAAAGCTTATAGTTAATAGTAAACATTGTTTTCTGAACCAAAATTATTATTCATACGTTGGTTGTCGAATAAATGATTCAACAAACATTTGTGTTTTATGTCAACATTCAAGGTTTTTTTTGTACTCAAAAACAAATAAGGTGGGCCTTGTATGGGTCAGGTACCTTATAGAATCGAGACGATCTGAAAAAACGAATAAATGGGACGCGTCAGAAAATAGAAAAATGCACAAAGGTAGTAAAAAATGACATCGAGTTGAATCGTCAATGACCAATTTAATGTTAAAATTACTTTGAGTTCGTCGTACCTGTTTAACCCTACAAATACTTAATTTACATAATATATTAACAGAGAAATTGAAAGAATTCGAAAATTCGAAGTTTGAAAAATTTTGAAAAATGAAAGAAGATTTAAAAAAATGTTATTAAAAGTAAAGACTACGGTTAACAATATCGACATTATTAGGTCGATATTGTTAACTGAGGTTAAGGGGGGCAAATTTTTTTTCTCTGTTATTCCTTTTCAATAAAAACGTACCTTGAATCCTCTTCAATGTATGTATAATTGAACGATTAAACGAACTTACCTGTAAGTGATGTTTGATGGTAATTGTATTTGCGCCTCTTCCTCAGATCAGGATGTAGTACCCCTACTCGTTGCCTAGTAACCACGTATACAACGTCCAGAAAATTTGTCCGTAGTGGGCAATTAATTCCTCCGCGTCCTATGTTTCTTCATTTCCTTAAAGTAGCCACAACGTTTCTGGGGTATCTCTCGAAGAGAAATGGGTATGTTAATTATTTAAATGAACATTGGGAAGGGACTCTGAACTTTCGGAAGAGGCGCTTCATACAATTACGATCAAACATCACTTACAGGTAAGTTCGTTTAATCGTTCAATTGTATTTGCAGCTCTTCCTCAGATCAGGATGTAGATGTTTGAAGTTGATGTGGCATAAACCGTTGTCAGCGTATATTTTTAAATAACGAATTATAGACAATATTATAATGATTATTATTATTAAACATTTAGCTTTCTTGTTTAACTGTTTAGAATTGCCTGACCAAATAAACTTATATCTTGAATAATTGGACGGTTGTAAAATCGAGCAAAAGTCGCAGACTTTTGTGTCCATTCAACGGTACTTCTAATCAGGTTAATATTTACACCTTTTGCTTTTACCGCCGAAGATGATGCGTGTCTTGTGCTGTGAGCTGAAAAGATGTTTGTATCTATTCCACTCTTGCCTAGGGCTTTTTTCACCCACTTGCTCAAAGTTTGAGATCCAACTTCTCTATGAGGTTTACGTGTCCCGACAAAAAATGTCTCAGATGTTCCTCGGATGTTGAAAAGTCTCCGAGTATTATAGTCTTGTCCAATCTGAGGACCAGCTAATAGTGATATTGCTGATCGAAGGGTATTAAGGGAACTGTATGCTGCTCTTTTTTTTAATTCACCGGCTAATGCTTTTACAACTTGTGTATTTGATGATTTATATGGGTTGATGTTTTCTTTTATGCAAAACGTCCACCATTTTTTTTTTAAATCACTGTCGTAATGTTTGAGCGAAGATTTCCGAATTGAGCCGATCATGATCTCGCGTGCCTCTTTGTAGCATTAAAAGGTTTTCGAGACACTCGAAGATCTTTGCAGAATCGCTTGGTAGGTTAGAGCCTAACGAGCGTTCTTATTTCCTTCCGTAAGCTACAACTTTTCAGCTTTGCGGTGATCGAGATGAAGAAAAATCTGTAAAAGAGAACTATATACTCACGTCGTGTCCTTCTTTTCTCCTGCAGTTGCTCTAATTTCCGAATTCTCTTCTCCAAGCGCTCTT
>JAPYZJ010003200.1:0-22082 GCA_030522765.1 Ophioninae sp. B BG-2022a | reverse complement strand
CCAAAAAAACCCAATTTTAACGAACCCAAACAACCGAGTATAAAAATAACTATTTTGGAATATTAATGAATGGCCATTTGAAAATCGCTTCAATTCTTGCAATTTTGGGTTTTTTAAACGAACCCAAACAAACCCAATTTTAACGAACCCAAACAAACCCAAACAACCGAGTTCAAAAACAATTATTTTGAAATATTACTGAATGGCAATTTAAAAATCGCTTCAATTCTTGGAAGTTTGGGGAATTATAGTTCTCTATAGAATATCCAATTCTATAATCATTCTATATTCATTCTATATTCTATTTTCATACATTCTATACAATATATTAATTACTTTCGATTTTTTTTACTAACCGATATTATCATTTCTAATCCAGTAATACCCCAATGCATTGACTAACATATAAACAAACGAATGATATAGAAATAACGTCACTAACCAAAGCCCAGGTCTTGTGACACCGAATGAACGAGGCAAGTATGTCCCTGAGACAAACATCCACGATCAATGTGTCAAATGATAAAGCTGGACTTTCACGATGGCTAATGAAGAGAAAAGAACCGAAGCGATCATTGGGACCAAAAAATGGCTAAGGCTGGTTTTCACGCGGTCGTGAAGAAAATTGACTGTTCGTGAGTGTCTATACCAGTGCGTACATCAATATACAAAGATACACCGACCATAAACTTCTCTCAGAGCGTTCTCCAATAGCCATAGACGAACCTAGTCTCCGCAAGGTATAATATTACAGTATCGCCCACGTGCAGGCATCCTACAAAGGAAGAACGTTGGCATGCACTTGCGATTAATCTTCCACCGGTAGTCTCCTCTGGAGCCTCCCTCCAGCCTCCACAACCCTCGGTCTTTTCACTACGAAATAACAGGAGTGTCGTCAACGAGAGTTATCTAATTATCTTGGACAAAGAGGCACCGAGGATGATGGCTGTGTAACACACTGTAACGACGTACCTCCATAAACCCTGTCACACTTTACATCCATATGCTCGTGTGTAGTATGATTAAGAAAGAGGTTCGTTGCTTTGGGGATCATGGTGCAAAATGTATAGAGATGATGACTTCCTGTTCTCGTTGTAAATTTATAATAACTTCCGGCCAAGAGAAAATACAGTTCTATGAGAAATTCCATGAGGGCTTTGCGGTCGTTTTATTTGTCACAGCTTCTGCCTTCTGAAACGGATTTTTTTCCTTTTCTGCCATCGTCTAATGGAGACATAAATACGTCATTGTTGTTCGAATGATTCTGGAGCCTCGTTATCATCGATTTTTTTATAGGATGTTTGATGCCCATAAGCACTGGTTGTTTTTTATTTGGTTTTTTGTTCTTTTTTTTTTAAATCATTTTCTTAACATGGCAGATGTTGGGATAGTTGGCTTTGGCGTTCCAATAACGCTGCAGTGCTTTGTGCGTTGCGTGACGTTGAGGGTAGGAAACTTTCCATCGAGCCCGGAAGTGACCCTGTTGTGGAAATAGTTGAGGGAAGCATTTATGTATATATATATATATACATAGAGCTTTTGTGTTTCTCTTCGCCTCAATAATGCAACGCCAACGCTCTCTCCTTTGGCAACAGTTGCCTCGTTACTGCATAATCTCAGCTGTGTATGAGCTTGCGAAAACGAAATGTGTGTACCACTGAGACTGCAATGGATGATGGTTGGGGTGTGGTTGAGTATACGTCAGATCGTGGAGAACGCGATGACGTTAATAAGAAAGAAAGAGGGGAGGAGGAAGACAAGGAGGAACAGAGATGGAACGAGGAAGAATGGGGAAGAGAGAAAGAGAGAGAAAGAGATAAATAGATAATCCTACATGCAATCCACAATTGAGTATAATAATATAATCAATAAAAAATTATCATAAAGGCAGTATTATTCTGTAAAACGATGTAAGAAAATGTAGGGTTGCCAAAATAAAACTAAAAATCTTTGACTAGGATTTTTTTGGCTCATGTTTTACTTTAAATATAAATAAACCACGAAAATGTAAATTTTTAGTAATAGTACAGAAAAATAGCAATGCATTTCAATGATATGATTATCTTTTGTAGTGAGATATTTCGTCCTCTCTCTCTCTCTCTCTCTCTCTCTCTCTCTGTATTCATTTTTTTATTATTATCGCTAAGCTCATTGCTTACTATCATTAATGTTCCCTTTTATTATTTTATTAAATATTTTCATTGTCCGACGTTTTAACAAAATGCAGAAAAAAAAACAAAATGAGACGAAATCTCCCTAATCAATTCAAATAGCCTGACGATTTGATTCGCAAAACTACAAGTCCTGATGATTCCATTCCCAAATCTACAAATCCTGATTATTCGGATTTACAAATCTACAAACCCTGACGATTCGATTCGCAAATCTACAAATCCCAACGATTCGATTTGCAAATCTACAAATCCTGACGATTCAATTCGCAAATCTACAAATCATGATGATTCGATTCGCCAATCTACAAATCCTAATGATTCGATTTACAAATCTACAACTCCGACGATTCGATTTACAAATCTACAAATCCTGACGATTCGATTTACAAATCTACAAATCCTGATGATTCGGATTTGCAAATCTACAAGTCCTGATGATTCGGATTTGCAAATCTCCAAATCCTGACGATTCCATTTACAAATTTCCAAATCCTGACGATTCCATTTACAAATCTCCAAATCCTAACGATTCAATTCGCAAATCTCCAAATGCTGTAGCTTCGCTTTGCAAAACCGTTCGGCTTCAGGTTGATTATGAAACTTGAGTCAGTTGGTCGATTCATCACGATTGCGCCAATAACGTATTATGTGCAATGCATTTGTGGCGTGTTTGGGTCTCACCGTAGTAAACAATAAAACAATAAAGTATGTAGCGTGCGTTTGAGTTTTACGTGAGAGGGAGTGCGAACATGCAGCGGTTTGCAAACTTTATTAATTGCCATTGCCCTCCAAACGACCCACACCTATTTCGAAAGGCGAACCAGGAGAGGTCGTTATCTCTGTCTCTTTCCCTCTCTGGCTTTTTCCCTTGATATCCCATCCCTTTTCTTTCTCGCCTTCTCTTTCATGATCTCGTTCCATGGACCCACCTATGAGCCCGCGAGTTGCTAATTTAATTAGCGCAGCTTGCACATTGTGCTCTCGAAAGCTCGCGTGGGTGGTAAGCGAATATTCCTTGCCGATATACACCACTGTGATGACGCGTTTATACGCATCGCAACGTACTCCAATATCGTCGGCCACATTTCCTACTCCGGCGAAACGAATTTTCGGTGTTACGTGTCGTCGACCTCTCTATAGGATACCCGAGACCAGTTTACAAACGTGATATAATGGGAACCGTCGGCATTGCCCTCGTCATAAACGCGTCAATGTACGTTACAGTTCAAAACCGTACCAAATGCGATTTCGTAGTCACGAGTTGGGTTTGAACGCCATCCATTGAACTACCTGTTCCTGGTAAAAAAATAGAATCAAAAGATAGAATTATTTTTGCACATTGGTGAAAACTCGTTTTAAATGGAAAAGTCTGGTCGTTTGAGAATTGAGAAGTTTGTATTTCCAATTAAGTGGAATTTCAAGCCAAACGCAAATAAAGGTTAGGCTTTGGGTCCAGTGAGAAAAGGAATTCATTCGTTTCGTTAGAAACTACTTTCGGAATTTTATCAAGTAATTGGGTTAGGTAGAACTAGTTTTGATTTTTAAAAATTTGAATTTGAATTAACGGAAGGAACTCTGAAAGAACTCACGATCAAAATCATTACGTGGTAGTCGTAATCTAATGTGCTGATATTAGAACTTAATTCGCAAATTCAGTTCCGAGGTTTGTACATGGTATATCGCTTTGACACTTTTCATCGAGTTGTCTATCAAATAAATAATAGTTGAAGGCTTTTTTATTCTATGGTTTGGTACTCAAAGGCTAATAAGAACAGTATCCTAGTTTCAGATCTTTATGGTTTTTTGGTTACGAGATTGAGAAACCCAACGTCACACATATCATTTTTGCCTCTGAATTGAGGTTGCAATTTGCACATAAAAATTATGATTTTACAAATAATACTTTTTTTTTTCAAATTGATACGAATTTGCAAATGGGCACAACTTTTTGAATCACGACTGCCTGAACCAGTTGATTATGATTTTTACGGTTTTATAAATTTATTTTATAATTTTTAATTTTTTAAGTTTTGTTATTTTAATATTTAATTTTATAAGTTTTTTAATTTTTATTTTACAAGTTTTATAAATTAGGCAGCGTTCAAACGAATTCGTAGGCGTTCGGCTGGTTGTTGGATTACTGAAGGGCCAAGGGAGGACGGTGTCCATGATTTCTCAAAGTAGAAAATGGTCAGGCATGATTCTCGCCGAAGCAATCTCCATCTTGATCGTGTTTGACGCATCATTGAGCCGAATGATGGAGACGAGGGAAACGCGTCACCGCGTAGAGGTATCGCTAACGTGGGTTGGTGTCAGTCTATCCGGCATCGATCCCTTAGGTTACGATATTCCACGATTTTCCAGAGGTTTTTTATCATGGCAAGCGCTGTCAAAAGATTAATTTCAAAACCGGAAGTGGAAGTAAATTCCCTTTTTTTTTTCAAAGTTCTGCGAGAATTATTTTCAAAAATCTACGAAAAATCCTAAATCTTCTAAAAAATCAGAATCCTTGATTTCAAAATATCAACTGTAAATGAATCTATGATTGTTCAAGGGTATATCAATATTATTCTTCAAAATTTACGAATAAACATAAATCACTGGAAAACATTTTTGGGGCTCCAAAAAGCCGCATAAAAATTGTTTTTGGAATACTACAAAAAATTATAAATTCCCTGATAACGGATTGAATATTCCAATATAAAAAATATCATCAAATCCATCGATCCCTTAGGTTACGATATTCCACGATTTTCCAGAGGCTTTTTTATCATGACAAGCACTGTTAAAAAATTAATTTCAAAACCGGAAGTGGAAATAAATCCCCTTTTTTTCAAAGTTCCGCGAGAATTATTTTCAAAAATCTACGAAAAATCCTAAATCTTCTAAAAAACCAGAATCCTCGCTTTCAAAATAGTAACTGTAAATGAATCTATGATTGTTCAAGGGTATATCAATATTATTCTTCAAAGTTTACGAATAAACATAAATCGCTGGAAAACATTTTTGGGGCTCCAAAAAGCCGCATAAAAATTGTTTTTGGAAAACTACAAAAAATCATAAATTCCCTGATAAGGCATTGAATATTCCAATAAAAAAAAATATCAGAAAATCCTTGCGCATGATCTGAATATTTTTTTCGATAACCGTAATTCTCAACCGAGACAATGAATAACCAAGAGAATTCGTTCCAATCGATTTCAGATATCATCCCCACCAGTCTCTTTGTTCCGTTTCCTTTCCTCTTCTGGTATCCTCTCGTCAATTGTTTTACAAACTTCCATTCGCATCAATCGTTTGGCGCAGCTCTGCCTCGTTTGCTCGAAGTTCCGAATCGATCGTTAACATCGAATGTAGCCAATATCAGGGCTGGGCTATGGTGAGAAACCGAACGAAATCAAACGAAACTTGTCTTGTTCGCGCTAATGACTGAGGATTGTCTTTCCTCCGTGGGAGCTGGATGAGTTCGCGAGGACGAGTGAAAAGAGAAAGAGGGGGGGGGGGGGGAATCATTAAAATGCCTCTTTTCTTATATTCCTTTTCCTACAACTTTAGCGTACGATAAACGACGAGAAAGAGAGGCGAAGTGAAGGAAGTGGCAAACGAGAGGTAAAATAACAGTCGAGATAAGTTCTTTTTATTTTCCAGTCTATCGAGGGTCTGAGATTTGCGTTTACTTTTTTTTTTCTTTTTTTTTTCTTTTTTTTTTAGTCTATCGTTTCGCAGCCTTTACTCACGGTTCCTCGCTAATTCAACCCTCTTCTGGGTTCCTCTCAAACCCCTTTTTCTTTCCCCTGCTCTCCACCACTATTTCGCTCCCTCGCAACATCCAGTCTTCGCAGATTGGTATCCGCGAGCCAAATCGCATCTAAAGGGAATATTTTAATCGAAAATTTAATTATTCGGTACTGCTAATGGAAAAGTTGTCGTGCTTTTCCAACAGAGACCTCTCTCGTGATAGACGAGTCTAGCCTCGGTGTTGCACAGCTTTTATACATAAATAAAAGGAGTAAGAGTCCAGAGTGTGAGGGTCCAGAGAAAAATAGGTTCCAAATTAAAGCGTACGATTTTTCTTCGATGTTTTTTTTTCCAGCCTTCTCCCCTCCACCCTCCCTCTCGAGAAGTCAAAGGAGTGGGCTCGAGTAGCTCGTTGCCGCGTTTCGCGATTAGCGAGCTTGCGATATCGACGATAAAGTACTCCCAGTAGGCTCCTTCGAAACTTGAGGAGGGAGGGGGGGGGGGCAGGAGGAGTGCCAGCAGACCGAGGGGAAATCCTTTTTGCCTTTGTTTTCTTTTTTCTTCTTTTTTCGTCGACAGTTTCTTCAGGAGAGCAACCCTTTTCCATCTTCAAGCTTCCATGAGCGCTCGAAAATGCGATAATGTTTTCGTATCGTCGATACATACACGCATATATGGGGGATTCTATGCCGATTCGACCTGGGTTTGACACGTCACCTCTCCGATTTGGTCATCTCAACTAGCAAAAAAATTTTCCGAAAAGGAAGAAAAGTGTCGAATTTTTAACCGTCCGGTCAATGACCAGATACCCGGTTATCTATCTCAGCTTTGCAGATAGAATTTATTAACTTTTTTTTTTAACTGTATAATCGTCTGGATCCCTGAAATTTAAGTAGGTTGAAACCCAATTTTTTCTAATTTTTGTTATAATCAATTATTTAATAATAGTTATTAATTATCAAACTTGATACCTCCTTCGTTCAATAACCAGGCACCCGGGTACCCACTGAAGTTATTATTTATGAGTTTCGGGCTTATACACACTGAAGAGACTACCTATTAAAGTATTGAGGTAATTTGACTTTTAAATAAATAATAAACAATATCGTTTATAATTTCGTCTGATCGTTTGATAGTTAATAACTATTATTAAATAATTGATTATAAAAAAAATTGACAAAAATTGGGTTTCGAACTACTTAAATTTCGGGGAACCAGACGGTTATAAAGTATTTTTTTTAAAGAAAAAGTTAATAAATTCTATCTGCTCAGCTGAAATGGATACCCGGGTACCTGATCATCAACCGGACGGTTAAATAATTTTGGGAACTCCAACATGTTTTTTTTTCACTCGAAAAGATTTTCGAAAAAAATCTTTCACAAGAAAGATCAAACATGGAAATACACAGTCCAAGGTAATATACAATAAAAAGGTAAACGGACAGTCCGTGGTCATATGTATCCTCAGCACGATATCATTCTCAATTTCCCACGTTCTTTCCTGAGCTGCTGTGATTTTAGTCCCTCCTGGGCACGACCCCCAGGGTGCCCTTTTTTTTTCTGGTCGTCGGAAACGTTTTTATTTCAGCGACCGGTTTCTCGAGGTATGTACAATACCCGTGTGCGAGGTGAAACGTATATTCGTGAATCTTGGTTGACTCGTGAGAGAACTTTACGAGCCCGTCCACATTTGAGGGACATTGGCTTCGTTGTGATTTCTGGTGTATATTAGGAAATGTGATATCGTAGATATTGAACTACGAGGATTAGATTTTCAAATGAGTCTGAATTCACTCGTATGAACGACACTTCGAAAATTATCCTTTTATAAGAAACAAAAGTGACTAGTAAATTTTTAGGAATAATTATTAATATCCAAATGTGTCGTATTTCAAAACGTTAGAGAGTCAATCTCTAACGTTGCCTGGGATTCGTATATTTTTCAAATAAAAAACAACCAAACAGATGATCCCAGAGTATAGTTGTTTCTGTCACGAGAAACAATGTGACGTCAGAGCTCAAAATGAAATTGAGATAAAATCATTTAATTCTTGTCATTCGTTTGGGTTTGTTTGGATTCTTGTTAAATCTTGTCATTTATTGACATCGACTCAACGACCAGTAAATACTTTGAGGTTATATTCGATTCCGATAGAGTTATGAACATTTTTACGCGTTTTGTTTTTTTTTGGGGTTGGTGTACGCGGACGTGGGTTGTTCTTCTTTTTAACTTACGGTTTATTTTAACCTACGGATATATACGGTTTTTTTAAATTCGTTTCGAATAATCGTTCATATTTTTTTATCTATTAATATTATGTAATTTATCATTTTCTCTAACCAGTATATTTTATACGTTTGTTTTTCGTAGAATGCCGTGACAGAGTGTTAAACCAAAATGTGGTCTCCACAGAAAAAGGGCTGTCGCACTATTTTTTAAAAAACCGTCGTTAAAAAAGAATTATTAGCCAGAAAGGAAACTTTAATTAGTCCTAATGAAAACACAGAAGCAACCTTTTTTTCAATCCCACAAAAGTCACAATTATATGTAGTTCAAAAACCCAAAAAACAGAAAAACGTCGTTTTATTGTAGGTTAAAAAGAACAACCCACGTAGACTCGAGAGTTCGATGTATTCCAGGATGTCGATGCTCCGAGCTCGGACGATGAAAGAGGCAAAAGGCGAAAGTGAGTCTGGAAAAAATGGAAAAAAGTGGAGGAAGGTTATAGAGAGACAGAGAGAGAGAAAGAGAGAAAGAAAACGAAGATAGGTAGTCAGTGGAGGACGTTAGGTTGAAGCCGACTCCGTTGTCGGATGCTGACTGGTCCACGTTTTTATCACTGGACCCCGAGGGAGCGAAGAGACAGCCAGTGCTCACGCGGGCAAGCACTCGCGAGTTTTGCCGGTACAGAAAAGCTGGTCGCTTGCCGTCGCCGTTCCCGTATGTTTGACGGGTCCCGGAGGGAACATCGGTAACCTGACAGGCCATCTACTTCCCTCTGCCGCGTCGCCTATGTAGCGAGCACTTCGACTATCCTGCTGTTAGCTGTTCACCGCCCCCGTGTGTCCTCTTTCACAGACCAACAAACGCCAAAAGCATCGTTCTCTCTTTCTCTCGATTTCACTCTGGTACGAACGTTCTGCCCTTTCGCCATTTTACAAAGTACAGTTCCAGCCTGGATGTAACATTTTGCCTCTCATTCGGGTCCAATGTGTGCAAGAGCGCATGTAACCAAGTCTCTTCATTGCCATGTTCGCCAAACCTTCAGGACCACTTCCCGGAAAGTCTGTTCCTTAAAATCGAGCAAAATCCGTCTACCGATCGCGATGAAATGCCTGATGCTTTATTTGGAATGCTAATTATCCGCAGTGATCGGTTTCTCTTTGAAATGAAGCTGCTGAAGTTCAATGATCAACGATTTGAGTTTCTACGATCTCTACGATCCCTAGGATTGGCATTGATCAACACCTGTTTCGATCACAAGTTCGAATTACCGGCGCAGATTAACAACTGTTGGATTGGCGCTTTGAAAAAGCTGCAGTTATCAGTTGTAGTTTCTAATCTTAATTATTTATAGAGCAATCAGCATCTGTTTCGATTGCAACTTCTGAAACTGCCAGGATCAGCACCTAGTCAGGGTACTAGTCCAAATGGTCTCCACCAATCAATATCTATTTGCCTTCCAACTTTCTGACTTTACCCATTTTCGTTCGTTTTCATTCGAAACTCTAAAACGTCTACGCGATCACTTTTACTCGGTTTTCTCTGTCATTCGTAAGGATCAAGATTTCAACTTTTTTTGCAGAATTTTTATCCGTGAAGTATTCATAATGCGTAGATAATTTCATATCTGAAGGTATTGGAGTGTATTTTCAAATCTGCAGTATTTTATTATATTTTGATATCTGAAGTATTTTAGTGTATTTTCATATCTAAAGTATTTTATTATATTTTGATATCTGACGAATTTTAGTGTATTTTCATATCTGAAGTATTGTAGTCTATTTTTGTATCTGAAGTATTTTCATATCTGCAGTATTTTATTATATTTTGATATCTGAAGAATTTTAGTGTATTTTCATATCTGAAGTATTTTAGTCTATTTTTATATCTGAAGTATTTTCATGTATTTTCATATCTGCAGTATTTTATTATATTTTGATATCTGAAGTATTTTAGTGTATTTTCATATGTGAAGTATTTTAGTCTATTTTCATATCTGCAGTATTTTAGTGTATTTTCATATCTGAAGTATTTTAATATATTTCCATATGTGAAGTATTTTAGTATATTTTCATATCTGAAGTATTTTAGTATTCAAAGCCCGTTGAGAGTATAATGAGGGTGCGTTTCCATACGAGCATACTTCGAGCAGAAGCTGCGTCGAAGTTTCGTCGCCGGTATCGTCCCCTCTTAAATATTAAAAATGTTTTTGATTTGTTTTTGTTTTAAAAATTATTTTGCAGCTAGGGTAAAATAAATATATAAAAATTTTACCTGTCATTCGAAACCAACGTGTGGATGAATTAACGCGACCAAGTCTCATCCCCATGTTCACCAGAGCTTCGGGACTGCCTACTGGAAAGTTCGGAATCAGACTTTGCTTTGCGCATGTATGTTTGAAAACGTATGCTGGTGGATGTACTGACGCATACTTGAAGAAATCCTAGCGTGTGTCGGTGGATTTCGGAGCCACGAAGAAAGGTCCATTTGCACCAAGCGGTACGACTATCGGCAATCGTTTCAGCCGAATCGTTTTATTCCGGGTTCCGATGCAGGCAAAAGCCAACTCTCACATAAGCTTTTTTTTCTTCTCGATCACCCACCGGGGACAAGTTAACGAGGAGCGAACGTCGAGCGATTCTTTTTCGATATGAAAATCGTCGTGGAAAAGCTCTATATCGGTTTTTCCTTTAATTGCAGACCCATCAGCGAAATCCAATGACGATAATAATGAAACCTCGCTGGATAGGAAAATCCGAATGCCTGTAGCTCGACATGCATTCGACAGTGCTTTGTAGTCTAGATGTTTCAAGCTCCACAGCTAAAGGCGAGATTACGTTCTGATGAAATTTTCGGCTATGAAAAATGCACGAACGTTCGGATTTTATTTTCACGTACAAAAAATATTTTTGCAAGTAGTTTTTAATTTATTTAGTTATTTCATCAATGGAAAGTAAATTCTGATTGTTTTTGAAAAAAGAATATCAAAAATAGTGGGTCCAGCTTCTGTCCAGTAAAGTAATGCATGCCAAGTTTAAAAACTTGCCCAGCTCTCAAAATAGATTTTTTTTTACGAAATCAAGATTAATACCAGTCTAGTATTAATGCACCAAAACTAACAAAATTTCAAAAATTCGCAAAAACTAGAGTTGCTGATTCTGCTTTGGATAGATTCTCATGAAATAATAAAAAATGCTGTAAGTTAATAAAAACCTGATGAAACAAATAATCCAGTATTGCAAATCATTAAATTATGGATCCAAACAGGTTTTCGATCGTTTCGTGATTCAAACAGGTATTGCAAATTGTTACATTTTGTCTGACAGTCTTCTAAATGATCGAATGGTCATGAAGGTTAACTTGGCAATGGGGACGTTCATTCTCCAGTTTGTTGTTTGCGTTTTTCACCCGAGCTGGACCCAGAAATGAAAAAATAAGTACCTCAGGGTAGAGAGTTGAGCAAAAAAAAAAGTCTGGCTCATATACAGACACACACATTCACGCACTCGCGTATATTCCGAAGTCCGGCTGGTCTTGTTAATTCTGGTAGGCACTTAAGTCAACACGCTAGCAGCCGTCTCGAGTGGATAGCCGGCAGGTCCGAGGCTCGATGGGTCTCTCTCAGCGCAGCCACAGTTACCCACACACATAAAATCGTTATGTGTTTTCTGGCGTATGTGCAAACCCTGGGTAACGTCTAAAGCTAGCCATTGTATATACTTGGTATACAAAGCTCGTATATTAGTGCTGGGCCACGTTGGGCTACATTTTCACCATTGAAAATGGACGCTGCCTTGATTAAGGCAAAACAATTGTCTGTTTGCTAGTCGCTATCCCCCAAAGTCTCTGGTCTACCAAGATGGCCAAAATCTTCTCGGCAGCTAGAAAATCTTTTTTCGTTTTCCAACCGTTCATTCTCTATCTCTCTTTCTCGTAACTTCTCTATTCCTTCATTTATTTGTTCGTTACGTCCATGCCTCGAAGAATTCCACGATTATACCCTGCAGTCATTAGGGAATTCTTCGGTTTCCGGTATGATAAAGGCGCAATTAAGAAATATGCAAATTGCGGTTGATATCGAGAGAACGTGGATGCCATTCGAGGCAGTTGAATACTTGGACAGATTCCATTCTTTCGTGTGGAAGCTTCGTCATCAACGGTCACACAAGACTCGACCTTCAGCCTTAATAGTTGCAGCTAGTACTTCACTACTTCGCTGTTTGAGCGTGGTGCTAATCAACGTTGGCGACACGATGAACTTCTATGATCCGTTGTACCATCAAATATTTGAAAGAAACTTTTTCCGTTCAGCACGAACTTGGTACGAAAGCTTCCACTTCCGGTCTCATAGAGAAACGCAAATTTCAATTGGACAACACTCCGCTGCACCAGTATAATTTTTTTTTGCATCCGCTTTCTCAAGATTTTTGAACTAACTTGTGCACTTCCGGTAAGTGAAGATAAAAACGAAAACAGGAATTAAAGTCAGAAATGACACGTTTCTTATATTCGATTTTTCTCGAGACAGATTTCCGAATGATGGAAAAGGGGATGATGGACTCTTTGGAATTCAGATTGAAAATCGTAGTGAGGTTCGTAAAAGGGATAAAACCCGAGACCCTTAAACCTCTTTAACTTCACCGCCGTCACACCAGCATTCTCGACTGTGTACACACTTTGCTTTTGGATTTTGGAGCGTGGACGGTCCTCTCTCTGTCCGAGACGGAATATCTCATTCAGCTCTTCTGAATACTCTTCGAAGAGGTCGAAAAAGGAGAGAGAGAGTGATAGGGGGAAGGACAAGGTGGATAGAAGAGAAGAATGCTGAGGCAAATTGTGAAAAGTCAGTCGATTCTCGAGTATCAACTCTGCAAAGGCCACGTAAATGACTTTGGATAGACGAGGAAATAAAATAGGATCTAAATATATATATACGTATGATATACTTTAAAACGACTGTAGACGCAATTAAAGGCATGTTTGATCAGCAAACTGCCGAGATTGACTGATAGAAAAGGGCATATTTTGGAAGGGTTCATTTACTTCGCTGTCAGATCAGACCAAATTCGTAGCACCAAAAGTTAAATCGTTTTTAATTTAGTTTTATCATCAAAATTCACTTTTCTTCCATAAGAGTTTTAAAATCGACTCATCAGGAAATGACGAATTTCTCGCCCACATATTTACCGGAGTAAATGACCCCAACGTACTTCTAGATTCACTTCTCTACTGAAATACGAACAATTTCCAATCTTGTATACATATTTATTTACTTTTCTGTATATCATATATAGTATACAGCCAAAAGAAGAGAATTTTCTCTACGAGAATAGCCACGAGCTCGTAAAGTCAGCAATGCCTGTATCCATGTGTATCCAAGCATGAACGAGAAGCAATTTCTTTTACCCCAGTACTGGCAAAGAAGTAAAAACAACGATTAAAGCTTTTAGCTGAAACCAGATGACGTATAGTTTTGTACGCGTTGGTCGATGGATTTAGCTGACCTCTTGCTGCGTTTTCAGCGAGAGATAAATAAAGAGAGAGAGAGAGAGAGAGAGAGAGAAAGGATAAGAGAATATAGAGGATGATTCAAGAGGAAGAGAGAATTGGTTCTTTTACAAAATTCTTGTCTATTCTCTCTCCCCCTTTTCCTTTCATTCTCACATACCACATTTTTATCCTTCCACATTTATTTCCAGCCCCTCGAGGGATCCTCTTTTTTCGCTCGCATTCTTTATGCCGTATACACATAGCTGGCACACCGGAGGACCCTGGCGCGATGAAGGAATAAAAGATTGATGTCTCTGTGCGTGTGTGTACAAATGAGTGTGCCTGTGTAAGTTTCTGGGAAAAGAGCAAGTTAGGAAACCTCTATCGTTGAAAGAACCAAGTCCATGGATTCTCACCAAGCCTCCTTCTACTCCGGTGAGCAACCTTTTCCTCGTTGCATCGTCGTTCCGTCAGTTCGCGTATTGCGCCCTTGCAAAGCTTTTCCTCTCATCTTCTCTTCGGTTGCTCGCGACCTATAAATACCAACACCAGAGAATGCTCGCTTTCTAGAGAGAATAGGGGACTCGCAGAGAGGGATGAAAGAGAAAGAGGAGGAGATAGATAGATAGATAGAATTTATTATGCCCTAGCGGACTTTCGGGCAAAATATGCAAAAACAGTAAATAATACAAAAAAGAAACAAATAATAATAATAGTAACAGTAACAGTAATATAATAACAATAATAATAATAATAATAAAAATAACGATGATGATGATAATAATAATAATAATAATAATAATAATAATAATAATAATTTCTGAGCGACGACGAAGCAGGGAATTTCGTGGATACCAACAATAACATCAGGGATAAAAGCGATGCAACTAATTAAGACCTCAGCAAGATCTATTTGTAACCAGTTTATGAGAATATTCTACTTGACAGCAGTCCGTAGAATATTCATAGGAACCGGCTAAAGCCGAGAATTGTGGAAGCAGTGTGAACATAATAATAATAATAATAATAATAATAACAATAATAATTATTATTATAATAATAAAAGTAATACAATAATAATAATGATAAAGTATAATACGAAAGTGGTAACAGATGGATCAGATGAGAAAATTAATTATTCGGCAACTCCATAGGCAGCTCACTACTCATAAGGTACTTATGAATATTAGACTTGAAAACAGCCATTGACGGGGACTAGATAACCGACAATGGTAGGGAATTCCATAAGAGAGAGAAAGAGGGAGAGAGAGAGAGGAAGAGACGAGCAGAAACGGAAAGATAAAGATGGTGGCCTGTTGCGAAGTATTTGCGAGAAAGAAAGGGTTGAGGGAAAAAGTAGAGCGCAGTTTTTCATACGGGCAACATTTGGTTTCTTCCTCGTCGCCAGGCTTGAAACTCGGAGCTCGTGGGATGCAAAGATACGAGAGTATCTTACTCGCCTTGCATCTATTCGCTTCTTCGTTTCTCCTCTGCAGTATCACCGGTCGCAAGCTTTTTCTCTCTTTGGGACGTTCTCGACTAATTAGGTTTCTCCGGGTCCTTCGCGCCGTCGGGGAATCAGACAAATTCGATAATGGAAAAGACCCTTTTCGGCGCCCTTGAGACTCCCTTTCGTACTTGGGTTCACCATCAGTGTTTATCGGACTCACTGGTGTGTACTGAGAACATTGTACGGTGTATAGGTGTCCACGAAGGAATGATGATTATTTTCAAGAATTGGACAGAGATGGAAAAAGTGCGAAGGAAGGGTCTGACCTAAGCGAGGATTTTTCACTGCGATTTATCTCTATGATACAGCTTTCTCTCAATTGGAAGCACATATGAGACTGTATTAGCTAATCTTTGAAAAAATGACTTTCCTTCAATATATTTACAAGTAATTAAGACTGTGTCTAATTGTAGACTCAATTGTACTATAGTCAATGTACACTCGCGAGCAAAAGTATGGAATTACTTGGAATTGATTGCGCAGCGATCTTGAGTACTCAATATCTAGTTAAAAATAATAAAAATGCTACCATTTGAAAGGCTAAACTGTTAACTTTAATTTGATACCAAATTCATTCAAATCACTCCATTATTTAAGAAGTTATCCCGGATTACGTGAAGAAGTAAAGAAAAATATATGTTTCAATTAGGTCAATGAAGAACCGTCTCCGAGCAGTTATTAGAGCGAGGGGGAAGAACACACAAAATATTGAATCTTAATTTTAAAGCCAAATAAAATGTTATTAATTAATTTTTGTTGTTTTCTTCATTGATTATTTTACCATGATCCTCATGTTTTCCCAACTCCTTCACACAATCCGGGATAGCTCCTTAAACACTGGAGTGATTTAATTGAATTTGGTACCAATTTAAAATTAATAGTTTAACCTTAAAAATGGTACCATTTTTATTATTCTTAACTATTTATAAAGTACTCAAGATCGTGCGGAATTAATTCCAATAAGTGATTCCATACTTTTGCTCGCGAGTGTATATTTGCAACGAGCCAGTAAAAAAAATAGACATATATTGCATGATATAGATTTATAATAGAGCCGTGATGCTCTATTATTAATAAGTACTCCAGATGACGTCATTATTAACAATCACCTGGTATCTTTGAGGCAAACTTTCACTGAGTCCAAGGCACCATCTGGAAACAGTTCTACACGTGTCGAGGTCCATTGTATTAGTCTATTGATATGGATAGGCAAAGTAAGATTGATTAGAGAAAGTGTCCAAAAAGAAACTCTGCCAGAAAAAATACCGTTGTTCTGATCAGGGTCCAAACCTATCTTTCGCCACAGTCCATCTTCGACCTTTTTTTAGCCCAATAGACAGCCGTTTCACGATCGGATGACAAATGACCAAATACAAAGCATTTTTGTGAAACATCATTTTTATCATTCTTTTTCACAAAAAGGGTGAATTCGAACATCTGTTGATGATGGAATCTACCCTTTAACGTTTACCAAGAGAAAATGTAACCGCACTTGCCCTTGTCAAATTCTGTACGCTCCCTTATGGCTACACATTATGTACGTATGCACTCGTCCGACCGTACAATAATTATAATGCTTCGAATGGGACATTGGTCAATCTCGATCCAATTCTGGTGGACATTGAATGCCCTGGAGACTTCCGGTTCGCTGCATCGTCATTCGATTTGAGAATGGCTAGCCAGGAAACAGAGAAAGAAACAAAGTGAGGGAGGAAGAGAGAGAGAGAGAGAGAGAGAGAGAGAACAAGTGGAAAATCACAGGACTGTGATATACATGTACACAGAGCATGTCTTCTGCTCTCAATTTATTCCAAAGGCCGGCATCAATCGCCCTCTTCTTTTCTTACCTTCTGATTTTTGCCGTGTAAATTTTGCCTCTCGATCCGTTCTATACGTAGGTCGTTCTTCTTTTCAAACTACAATAGTCTGTCCTTCGTCTTATTATGGAATCTCGTTGGAGTATGTTTACGGTTTTTTAATTCGTTTCGAATAAACTTCCATATTTTTGTATCTATAATTATTATGTAATTTTTCATTTTCTCTTTATATATATTTGACAGAGTGGTAAACCGAAATGTAGTCTCCACAGAAAAAGGCCACTCTGTCACACTATTTTTTAAAAAACCGACGTTAAAAAAGAATTTTTATTAGCCAGAAAGGAAACTTTAATTACTCCTAATGAAAACACAGAAGCAACGTTTTTTTTCAATCCCACAGAAGTCACAATTATGTGTAGTTCAAAAACCAAAAAAACAGAAAAACGTCGTTTTATTGTAGGCTAAAAAGAACGACCCTCTGGAAAGATGTTGGGACGCACTGAAAGAAAATGTGGTGGTGAGGTTAACTAACATCACGAAGGTAGCGGACGGGCTATGAGGTTGAGTAAATGGTCGTCCCGAGGTCTTGACAGATTTTGAGAGGCTGAGTCGAGAGGCACCCAGAGACGACAAGAGGAACGCCAAGTGGAGAAGCTTTGGAGGGCTCTGATTGGCTCGAGCTATTTACCTAATTAACATCAGGGACCAAGACAGAACTTGGTCATTCGTCTCATGGAAAACGGAACGCGGCCAACTAAATGAGATGCCTCTCTCGAATTACGTAAAATCTTGAGTCGAATGAGGCCAGTGTAACTATTCGCAAGCTTTTGCTGTCCCTCTCTCTCTTGAGGTCCAGGGACCACTATATCGTTAGAGAGGATTGAAATACGTTTGTGCGAGCTTGAAGGACGTTCCTGACTGACGGCGAGGCGACCACGATTTCCTACAGCCCTGACATCGAGAAAAGAGAGAGAGAGATAGAAAGAGAGGGAAAATGAGAGAGAGAGTGAAAGAGAACGAGAGATAAATAGATTTCTGGAAGCTGAGCCGACAAGCAGACAGCGCGAGCTTGCTTGTAATTGAATAGCTTTTAATTAAAAGTTCGGTTTATTCTTTTTTTTTGTGTTTTTTTGGTCTGTCGTCGAACCCCCGAAGGAGCCATCCGCTAGAGTTCCTATTTGCGCCGAACGAGAACTCTTACACTCCATTCATATCCCGACACGAGGACGACCCTAGATGGAGCAGAATAGAGGCAAGCTTACTGTCGAGGTTTACCAAATTGCGTCGACGACAATCCTCCTACAATCGGGTACATCGGATGTCGGAAGCCTTATCGGATAAAGACTCAAAAGAGAATCCCATTTCCCCTAATCTCCCGAAGCACACGTTTGATATCGTGCACCCAAAGCTGCTTGTCCTCGAATGTCTACTAGAATGGCTGAGAGCATCTGGTTGATGATAAAAAAACATTCCGATTGCACCGATCTATTTTTCGTTCTACTTCCAATCCTAGTAACGATCTTGATGGTTTCAACAGCCACTTTTATCGGATACCTAGAATTGTCAGTGTTTCGAATTCCTGAACGGAACTTCCAGTCCTCTTCGTAAAATATCACTCAATGGAATGATCCAGGTTGCACGAGGGCACGAGAAAAATGTCGAAAAACGACCCTGACGTATCAGCGAAGCTTTCCACAATCGTGAATCGTTATTGCTAGACTGGGAGATCAGTAGGCTCCCCAGTAAAAGCGTTTTATGTCTTGCCCATAAATTTTGCCTTGACCACTCGTGAACACCGCTATTAGAGCTGGCGCAATCGGACCACAGGGATCTCCTTGCTTCCGATAAGTCGGCCAACTCCGATTCGCCAAATGAAACAAACTTTCGTCGAGAGCCAAACGAATATCGAGATTCGTCGTTTTCTCTTTCTCATTCTCTGTTTTCCTTCTCACCATTTCCCTCTTTACGTCCACAGTTGTTCGATGTGAGTGATGTCTATCATAGAGATACATCATGAGATATCACAACCTTGGAGTCAAACGGTTCTTCAGCTTGCCAGTTGAGCTCAGATTTGACGTTCTGTTGGCATTGGGCCATTGATATACGAGAGAGAAAATGGCCGATCGTGCGAGAGGAAAAAGAGAGAGAGATGGAGAGAGAAAGGCTTATTCAGACTGCAAGCGAGCCAAATGCTAGGCCACTGTTGGAACCAAACTGTCACCGGGTGAATGCTCGACTGTTCAGTCTTTTGGCCATCTGCTACTTCTATTCCAAACATACACACACACACATATATATACAAACATTTAAGCGCTGATTTTTTAATCATCAGTTAACTTGCATTTGAGGAATAAATATGGCGGTTTGACATATTTCCTATACAAAAGCTGTCAGAACGTCAAACATATTTTTTAGATAAAAGTTATCTGGCGATTGAAAAATTGAAGCCCTAAAAAGGATATTTTGAGCCGATGATTTCTACAGCTACCAACACCCCAGTTCTTTCGAGGCAAATTTTCAAAATGGCCTTTTCTCGAATATATCAAGTATCTGTATCTACTCAAAGACGATACTGAAGACATTTGACGTAGCGTTCAATATGTGGACAGTATTCCAGTGCGTAGAATCGTTTGGGTTTGTTTCAGACCCCAACAAACCCAAACAAACTTATATTTATGTTACCAAAAGTGGACGTGTGCTGTGGCAGAGCCATGAGGAAGTTAAACGCTGCACGTATGTGAATGGAAGACTGAGAGGGATATAGGGTAACCTGGTCTAGGAGTACGCATCACCAAAAGCTGTGAAGTTTTTGACGATGCACGGCTAACTTCAGTCGTATTTTGATATAACCTGCAATAAGAGATGCTGGGCGAAAAAAAAATCAAATCCGGCAGAAAAAGCAGAAGATACGTAAGTTTAAAGACTTTTGCTGAAAATCTTGAATATTTTGACTATTTTGAAAGTATTTTTGAAACAAGAATGCAATTATTTGGTAAAAATGAAAAAAAAAAACTGCGAAGTTTTTAAAGACGATGCCTGACACATGCACCGAGCGTAATTCAAATGCCAAAAGATGGCGTTGAATTTCGCTCATACTCGCGTACTCTTATCCAATAGTACTCGTAAGAGTACGCAATACCAATTTCTGATTATTTTTGTTATTTTTACTGATATTTTTTAATTTTGCTTTTTTTTATGTTACTTTATGAAAGATGTTTAAATTGCAAACGTAATAAATGCTTATTTAATATCCTAGACTTGATATTAATTTTTTTAGAATATTTTGAATCTTAAGTGCGTACTCGTAGACCAGATTAGCCTATAGAAGAGGGTAGCTGCACCAGCGGCACAACGGTATAGCAATGGATATATCAACGAG
Source organism: Ophioninae sp. B BG-2022a (assembly GCA_030522765.1). Lineage (NCBI taxonomy): Eukaryota > Metazoa > Arthropoda > Insecta > Hymenoptera > Ichneumonidae > Ophioninae sp. B BG-2022a. The sequence goes on along the minus strand of JAPYZJ010003200.1, from coordinate 1,750 downwards.
CGAAAGGGCGAAGAATCTCTCTCTCTCTTTCTCTCTTCCTCTTCCCGTTTCTCTCTTCCTCAGCAGCCAGCTCGGAGCGGAAAGCATTCGGCGCATGCGCGTCACGTGGGTGTATCATCGTAGTCCACCCTCACTCGAAGCATATCTAGCGGCAACGGAGCATCCCCTCTTCTGGGCTGACTTCGTTTTCCACCCTTGCTCTTCCCATCGAGCACCCCACCATCGCTAGCGAATTCAGTCACCGGGACGATACGCGGCTAGTCGTCACTGCGTGTTCGTCGTCTATGTCCGGGTATTTTAAACTTGCCTCGTTCGTTTTATTAATAATCTATCTCGCCTCGAGATTTTTCTCTAAATGAGAAAATCAATAACGACAATGAGTGAGAAGATTTCAAATCGTTCTCGTGATACTCCGATTACGTGTGCGTCGAGATAAGACCAATTGGGTGGTCCAAGATGGAATCTACAATTTAGGACAGTTGGTAGGCGATCACTGGAAAAAAAATGAAAATGAATTGAAGAGTTTTGAAATCCAGAGTTGTTTGATCATCAAGAGTGGTGGAGCAGGAAAGCTGATACAGCGCGAGAAATGACTACAAGATGAAGCTGACTGGCGCATGTGTCTGACCAGACCCTTGCTCGTACTACTGCGTGAGATTCGCACGACTTTCTGTTTACAAACTTTCCACATCGATGCTGATCCCGGCCTCGCCCAATCGACTTGCCATTCATCCAAATCCCGAAAATTCTCAAAAATCCAGAAAAATCCAAAATTTACCCTGATCCAAGGAAGTACAGAAGAGCAGTGTCAGTGACTGAGTATTTATCCTCAGGATCAATATAGATGAAATCAGCTGTCACCAAACTCCTGAATCTTCCCAAAGACAATATCATTCCAACACGTGACGTCAACGAGATAGTGGAACATGGATAAACCCAATACACGTTGAAAGCGTGTGTGTCCGTTGATTACGTCTACGTTGTGATCAGGTCGAAACCTTCCAGGAGTTCACCAACACGGTACGTGTCAAACCCGTTTGCCCATACGTGATGAAGAGACAATACAGCTCGTAGTAGTACGAAGGAGCAATCATCGTGACGCAAGACGAGAAGCGAAAGCTCAACGAGATCAAGTGTTATCGACGGGAGTGTGAGAGTTCTAGGGACATCGCGATCTATTCGATTTCGTACATCTTCATATCTATATTCGTCTCTGGGTGTTCGTGCGCGTGTGTTCATAGCCGTTTATGTACATAACCCCCTTCTACTCTTGGTGTATCCAATTGCGGATAATGCGTGTTTGGTGCTTCTCTCTGCCCAGGGATTAATCAAACTCCTCCTCTTCCGACTACGTTGATGCACATCGCTTTGTGAAATTGTGCAGTCTGATCTTGTCTGTCCATATTCCCTTCTCGATATATATGTAGTAATATATATACAGGGTTACTGGTAACTCGACGTGTTCCTTGCAGGACGTCACAGTAGAGTTAAAATGCAATAAATTAAGCCACCAAACGTTCTACCGAAGTTAAGTAGTTTTTTAGTTAGATTTTTGATATTGATAATTTTGATATTTGATATTTGATATTGAAAATTGATTTTTATTAAAACTACTAATAATACTAACAAAATTGTTTTAAATGATTTTCTAACCTTTTTATGAAATGCACTCCTTCCTGTACTAAATCAAAAACGATTTTCATAATGTAGTCCATGACTTTGTATTAAGTTTTACACCTTTTTGGATAGC
>JAPYZJ010003199.1:0-32967 GCA_030522765.1 Ophioninae sp. B BG-2022a | reverse complement strand
AATTCCGAAGGAAAAGAACGTCCGGAAGGAAAAAAAAAACAAAAAAAAAAAAAACACAGAAAAAAGGAAGAAAAGAGAAAAATAAATTGAAAAAAAAGCTCGTTCATATGAACCATTCGTCCGTGTTGGTCGTCCACTCGGGAAACGAGTCCCCATATGGCATATATGTACACAAATAAATATACATATGTATATATAGACGTATATACACATACATATCCATATATATACAAATATATACATATATGTACATAGATATACAAATATATACATATATATATATACAAATATATACATAGATATACGTATATTTACATAGATATACAAATATATACATATATATACCTATATTTACATAGATATACAAATATATACATATATTTACATAGATATACAAATATATACATAGATATCCATATATGTACATAGATATATAAATATTTACATAGATATTCGTATATATAGATTAATATAGTTATATACATAGAAAAACATACATATACGTATATACATATGTATACGCATGTACATATAGGGTGACTAGTGGGTTTGAGGAAGAGGGATGAAATCGGTGGAACACGCCCGCGTGGGAGAGTATAGAGAGTTTATAGTCTCGACAAAACGACGTGACTCGTTAACGCCATGAAATATACGGGGGCTATCCATAACGAAGCGAGTTTGCGCCCACTGGCGTTTCCCTCTTTCGCAATTTTTATATAGTCGACGAGCTTCGTCACGGACGATGTCGTCGATGTCGTTCCTCGACGTCCTCTATCGTCCTTTCGTATTAACTCCTCGATGCTCTTTCTTCACCCTCGGTACGAGCTTTTGCTCTGTTCGGCCTTTTTCACCAGCTTTTGTCTCGTACTTCTACTCATCTTAGTGGCGCGGATAAAACTTTTTTTTTTTTTTGGTTTTATGAAAAAATGGCATTTTAGTAAAAAATTGTTTTTTTTTGGTTATTTGATTTTTTTGACGGAATTTTTATCGTCACGTGACACGTCATGGATAAAATACACTGATATCGGGGTTTTTAGGTAAATTAACGAATAGCTTATTTTGTAAAAAATGTTAACTTTGGAATTGTCATTTTTTATTTTCAATTATTATTGTTGGGACTTAATCATTGAAAGAAAAATTTTGAATGATTTATTGTATTCTTAACTTATAGAGTTCTAAAATAATTCTCCTATTATGAAATTCTAAAACAATTCCGGTATTCTAAAATTCTAAAATACTTCTTGTAGTCTAAAATTCTAAAAATAGGTCTCGTATGCTAAAATTCTAAAATAATTCTCGTATTCTAGAATTCTACAATAATTCTCGCATTCTAAAATTCTAAAGTAATTCTCTTATCCTAGAATTCTAAAATAATTCTCGTATTATAAAATTCCAAAATAATTCCCGTATTATAAAATTCCAAAATAATTCCAGTATTAAAAAATTCAAAAACAATTCCAGTATTAAAAAATTCCAAAATAATTCCAGTATTAAAAAATACCAAAATAATTCCAGTATTAAGAAATATCAAACAAACATTATTGCAGCATAATAAATTCATCAATCTTTCTATCTCCCTCTCCATCTTCGCCCTAAATCCTTCTCTTCTCCCCCTCCCACGCCCCTCTGCTTTTTATCTCCCATCTCTCAGACTGACCGCGTTGGTGAAACCCTTATAAAACCATGACGGATATTTAATTAGGGCGCCTTTCCGAGCGTTGATAACGCCCTTGAGTCGTTTGGCAAAAGTTTCCTGCCACCGTACTCACCAGCCTCCCCTTAGCGTCAAACAACCCCCACCCTTAGCGTTGTCAAGAACGTGACACTTCTTCATCTCCATTTTTTTTTATTTCCATTATTTCTAATTTTTTTCTTTCGTTATTTATTTATTTTTTTATTTATTTGTCATTCAAAATGGACATGACGGACGAACGAGCACGAGGATTTTCATTTGCAACCCCCAAGCGTTTGCATCCCCTTCTACTATCCCTCTTCTCGTTTGTTTTTATTTTTCACTCGTTCTTTTTTTTTATGTATTTTTTTCTTTTTTTAATAACGTTCCAGCGTTGTAATCTCTGTATCCCCGATGAGCCAACCCCAAACCAACCCCCTGGGCTCCAGGGGTGTCGCTTCAAAGATCGCGAGAGTGAAAAAGCACAGGGGTGGGTGGGGGGTAGGTCGGGGGTTGAAATCGGTTGCGCATTGCGCGAGTCCCGCGAGCCTAGGGGAAAAAAGTTGCCCTCGGGGGTGGGGGTTGACAGAGGGTGAAAAGGGGGTTGAAAAAAGGGCAAGGGTGGAGGGATGGTGAAGAATTTAAGCCGCGAGGATAATCCGAGCTTTAACGCACATTCAAGCACACGACACGGACTCTCGATCTCTCTTTCCCTCCATCTGGCAAATATCCCTAAAGTCGCCTCATTTCGTCAACATCTCATTTCGATTTCGAGACCCCCTCTCACCAGGTGTCACACTCGATACACGCTGGAAGGAGCAGGGAGGGAGGGGGGAGGCAAGGGAAGCCAAAAAACGATTTTGGAACCTTCAGAATCATTTTAGGTCACCCTTAACCATTTTTTCAAGATGTCTGACCAGTACAGGCCAGATCTACTGAACCTTAGAATTTAACGTGTAACAGTATTATATATACGAAATTATTTTTGGTTTTTTTTAATTTTAAGATATTTTGGAAATTTGCGTGACTATGGTGCGGAAAAACGAGACGGTTTTTAAATAAAAAAATAGTAGGTTGGATACGTATAGTTGTATTAATAGTAATAATAGTGAAAAGTGGTAATAGAAGTAGAAAAATATATTTATAGAAATAGTGAAAATTACTAATAGTAATGTGGAAAAATAGTGATAGTAATAGTTGGAATTTAATTAATAATAAATCTGACTTCAGTTCGTTTGGGTTCGTGGCAATAGTAGTGGTGATAGCAGAAATGAAAAATGGTTATAAAAATAATAAACTTGTTATCCAGCAATTCCCATATTTTATCTACAATTGGATCATTGTTATTCCTCATTACCGAAAAAAAAACTAGGATAAATCTTCGTTCCGCGTTTTCGTTTTTTTTTTTTGCGGTTTTTGAGGCTTGGAATTTTCGGATTGCGAGTTTTGGAGGAAATTGGTGGATGAGGGTCGATCGGTCGACAGCATGATTCAGAGATATAAAAATGAGGGTTGGAATTCTTTGGGGGTGGAGGGTGCGAAAAAAAATCGTTTTAAAGGGTGACCGGCATGAGCCCAATGGTTGACGGTTGATACAGGATGGACGAAGAGGGTGGAGAACAGTGTGGTCGCGGTACTGAAGAACAAATGATTTAATGAGCGCAGGGGTGGAAACCCTCTCGGAGTGGCAGTCAACCGAGAAATGGGAGAGAGAAAAAGGGGGAGGGGGAGAAAGAGAGAGAGGACGAAGGAGGGATGAAGAGGTAAAAAGAGGAAAAAAAGAGGGACCGTCCGTTCGAGCTTGAAGAGTACGATATAGGAATGTGGGGTTGGAGAATAGTCGAGGGGATGAAAAAAAAATCAGAGAACGGACCACAGGGACAAATATATACTGCAGAATTTTTCTCCCTTCCATCGTCTCTTCGAGCGCCATTTTATTTTTTATCATATTTTACTCTCTTCGTATTAATTGATCGTCCTAGTGGGTAATTCAATATTTGTTTGGATTCCAAGTTCGTTATCCTAATTATTAGTGGGGCTGATTCGAAAATTGGAGAAAAAGTCAGTTCAAGCGAGGCGAAACAGTAATAGTATGTAATAGTAGTATTGATAGTGAGAAATAGTAGTTATAGTGGTGATAACTCGTAATAGTAGATGCTAGTACAATATAGTTATAGCAATAGCGAAAAATAGTGACAGAAATTGTGAAATATAATATCAATAGTGAACAATAGTAATAGTTGATAATAGTATATAACATTAATATTAATAGTGAATAATAGTAATAGTTGAAAATAGTAATCGCATTAGTGAAATAAAATAATGTCAATAGTGAAAAATAGTCATAACGATACTCTCAAAAATAGTAATAGTAAATATAAGCACAATAGAGTTTAATAGTTGAAAATAGTAATCGCATTAGTGAAATAAAATAATGTCAATAGTGAAAAATAATGAAATATAACAACACCAATAGTGAAGAATAGTAATAGTAGAGAATAGTATACAGCAGTAATGTTAATTGGGGCCAAACGAATTGTTGGGCAAAAGAAAAAAATAATAATAGTAATAGTGAATAAATGGTAATAGTGAATAAATAGTGATGGGAACAGTTTAAAGAATATCAATAGTGATAAATAGAGATGACAATATTTTAAAAAAGTGATAATAATATTGAAAACCAGTGATGCAAATCGCTAGAAAATAGTAATAGTAATAATGAAAAATTTCTATAGTGAAATATACTGAAATAGTGAAAAATAGTGAAAAATAGTAATAGTAGTAGAAAAAAATATTGACGAAAATAATGAAAAATAGTAGAAATAATAGTAAATAATAGTGAGCTCCGTTCTCACGAAATAAAAATAAATAAAAAATAATAAAACGATACGAAAACAGGAGATAAGCCAAATTCAAGTAAATTGGATAAAAATGGTGCAATATCGTATCCAAATGAATATCCTTCACCAATCCACTCAGGAGTAAAAGTACGTACAGAAATGTGCACACAGAGAGAGAGAGAGAGAGAGAAATTCGAGTGCGGAGATTACGAGGGTTGCAACTGGAAAGAGAAGACTCTCGAAAGAGAGAACGGGACAGAGCGTAAGTGTGAGCAGTGAAATTACATTTTCATTTCATTGCACGTTCTCTCGGTGCCTATCCAACCAACGTGCCTGTACCGACTATATGTAATCGTAATATTACGTTTGGGCCAACACTCGCCTCCACGTATTTACACATTTGTATGAGACCTTCAGACACGTGGAAACAAATCCAACATCACGTGTTATGCTTTTGCGGTTACGTATGTCATTAGTGGTGAAACATATTCCTGAATGAAATAAACTAACTTTTTTTTCGTTTTTTTTTTCGGCTTCAAAGCTACCACGACACTTCGTATAATTACAAAAAATTGCGGCTTTCGGATTACCCGCCGTGTTCATGATCAGCTTTGCGACAACTGTTTAGCGAATGTTAAATTGCATCGTCGATTTCATTTTTCTTTTTCAATATTATTTTTCTTCTTTTTTTTTACATTAAAATTGTTATGTAATTATAACATTATTATTGTGTAATGTATTATTATATATTAAATATGTTATGAGATATTACACAATAATTATATTGCGATTTATATATTTTTTGCTAATGATTTATTTATTAAGGTATTAAAAGCACTTTTGGATATTCAAAATTATTTCGAATAATTATAAAACACTTTTATATGTCAAATATAAAAAATATCAGCAATAGTGTTAATAATATCTAGTAAATAATAAAAACAATTAATAAAAATAGTCACAGTAACGTAGAATTTGGTTGCAGTCTGCATACGTCTTGCTGTAACTACTACATTAAAAATTATCTCGAATAATTATAAAGTATTTTTATGTATGAAAAATAAAAAATAACAACAATAGTAATAATAATAATGAATAATAAAAATAGTCTTAATTACGTAGAATTTGGTTGCAGTCTGCATATATCTTGCTGTAACTACTTTATTATAGAAATTGTCCCAAATAATTCTAAGGCACTTTTATTTATTAAAAATAAAAAATATTAACAATGGTAATAATAATGATAAATAAAATGAATAAACAATAAAAATAGTCACAGTTACGTAGAATTTGGTTGCAGTCTGCATTCATCTTGCTGTAACTACTATATTAAAAATTGTTCCAAATAATACTAAGGCACTTTTATATATAAAAATTTTTTTTTAAATTAACAATAGTAATATTGATGATAAATAATAATAATAAATAGTAAAAATAATCACAGCTACGTAGAATTTCGTTGCAGTCCGCATACATCTTGCCGTAACTACTGGCAAGACAGTGATACGATTTTTGCTTAGTGCGCCCAGTGGATTCGGTCTGTATCGGTCAGACAATGTGTAAAATTGCTCCCAGGCGTTTTGCGCAGTCCCACTACTCGACACGAGTGCATGCACCAACATTGCCCTCTCGCACAAACTCGACCACTTTCGTAACTTTGCGCAATTAGTAGGTACAACCTGCCTTGCCTAGCCATCCAGCGAGTTTTCACACTTTCGAACATACTCGTCTGCCAACTACGTGTACTCGTTCCACTTGCACTCTCTCTCTTTTCTCATTTTATCTCCTTCGTTTTTAACAGTCCTTCAATTCCCTCGTGATTCGTTTCTCCTTGTACTTTTTCGTGCTCGACATTCGTCTTTTTTTCTTGTTTATACTCCACATAATTTTTATTAAAATAATTTTCTTTCACAAATTTTTTTTTTCCATATCTCCTTTTCCCCAATTTTCAATGTTTATAATTATTTTTTCATCATTTTTCGTATCCGAAATTATTTGATTATTATTTAAAATCATTTTTATTATACTAAACTTATTTTTCATATCCCATTTATTAATTTTTTTTAATCAGATTTAATTCAATTAAAAAATTGATTAATCATTATTAAAAATGTTATACATCATTGAATAACTTATTATTAAAATTAATAAAAAATTATTAAAATCCACTACTTTTCATACGTAAATATTATATACACGTATACTGTTGATTAAAATTATTTTTCAATATTTCTTAACATTGAAAATCCTTTCTAATATTTAATGTATCAAAAAATCGTTAACACATGTAAATATTTCGAAAAAACAATCATCTTTTTGAAAAAGGTGAGAGGAAAATGAACCATTCATAAATACCATCACAGCCAATTCAACCTTCGATATTTTCACACCGTTTTCATTTCTAATTGAAGTACATTTCCCTGCGAAACAAAAAACCGTTTTTTTCCAAATTTCAAATCAATGCGTATCCTCTAAAACCCTCGTATGAAACGGCCAATCAATGGATTAAAAAAAACCACACACAGAAACTATAGTGGGAGCCTCGAATGAAGATATTAAAAATTTCCCATTTATATATATATATATATATATATATATATACCTGGCTGTGTGTTTTTCATGTTTTACATGAATAAAATCAAATAGGCTGCGTCAAGGTGTATTTTATCATTCAATTCGACGAGATCTCGTATATTCAGAATGGTGTCTCGATTCGTTATACATAACGATACGTCATACATATGTATTTTTACATATATACTTATATAGACTTACAAAAATGTTTATATATATATATATATAAATATATATAGCCGTCAGTGCATGTATATATATATATATTCCAATTTATATATGTATAGGCATATATATATATGTACATATATAAATTCAAAACAGTACTCCGATCACAAATTCATGCTAAACGAATTTCTACAGCAAAGAAGAATTCGTTATTGCGCCGATTTTCAATTCAGTCTCACGAATCCACGATCCCTCCCATATATATATATATATATATACGTATATAAAAATATAGAAATGAAGAGAAAGAGAGAGAATGGCGACAAAATATACACTCTCATATATACATTATGATACAGCTAGCTGTGATAATTCTTTTTCACTCTTCGTCCTCTTCCCGTCCCTCTCTCCCCCTCCCTTCCACGCTCTTCCTCTTTGCCCATATATGGAGTTCTCGGGTTTCGTTCGTGAGTAGAAAGGATCCTCTTTTTACGAGCGAAACCATATTTTTCTTTGTTTTGTTTTGAAAAATGTCGCGTGACAAAAATTGGCCGCGATATTCACGAGTAAAGTACGATACTGAGTGAACAATGGTACAGTAGTGGTTTTGGGAATTCGTCGGACCGAGAGCACATTTCGAATCCGGGTTTGGGCGAATTTTTTGAATTTTCAAATTCCATTGATTTTAATTTAATTGAATTTTTTAATTCAATTGAATTGAATTATTTAATTCAATTGAATTGAATTTTTTAATTCAATTGAATTGAATTTTTTAATTCAACTGAATTGAACTTTTTAATTCAATTGAATTTGATTTTTTAATTCAATTAATTTGAATTGAGTCCAATTGAATTTTATGAATTTTGTTGTATTCTAAAATGAGAAAAGCCAATAATTGATTATTTAAAAAATATTGGAAAACAATATTTATCATTCGTATTTATTTCACGAATTGAGAGGCTCAGTGTAGACAACAATATTCATATCGATGAATAAATAAATATTTTTCAAGAAACATTAAATATATACATTTTATATATAAAAAAGATCAACAAATAAAATAAAATAAAATATATAAAAATGTATCATATATAGATATATAGGTATATATTCATTTATATATAAAGAAAAGATATCGAAAATAAATAAAGATTTTCTAGCGATTTTTTTATAGATAAATATATATAAAGATACATATTTATATATGTATTTTTTTTTTAATATAACGACGCTTCTCCAACCCTCGAACTGCCTGGTCCACACAAATGGTTCAAAATTATACAACAATTTAGTTTGAAGTGGAGAATAGAGGGGCCGGTTCCTTGTGTTTGGGCTGAAAGAGGGGTAGGGGTGGTGTACTTATACCAGGCGCACTCTCGACCACCCCTGCACGTTATGTACTGTTCCTAGCTTGAATTTGTGCTCGAGAATGCCCAGTGTCCGGCAACGTCAGTCTGGTCAACCCTTCCCTCCCGAATATCCGGAGAACCGGACAAAGAGGAAGAGGATAGGGACTTGGAACTCATCCCACTCCTATCCCTGATGGAATATAAGCCGTAATGGTCCTCGTCCGGTACTCCAACTTGTGTACAGGGTGACTCAGTGAAAATGGAACGCACGAATATCTGTTGGGTTTGGAAGCCTAATAGGGGTCGTTTTGAACGTTTGGCGCAACTCCAGTAAAGTTCAATTCAAGTTCAATTATTGTTGGTTATTTTTACGAAATTCAAGTTCAATTATTGTTTGTTATTTGGACGAAATTCAAGTTCAATTATTGTTTGTTATTTGGACGAAATTCAAGTTCAATTATTGTTAGTTATTTCTACGAAATTCAAGTTCAATTATTGTTTGTTATTTATACGAAATTCAAGTTCAATTATCGTTTGATATTTCTACGAAATTCAAGTTCAATTATTGTTTAATATTTCTACGAAATTCAAGTTCAATTATTGTTAGTTATTTTTACGAAATTCAAGTTCAATTATTGTTTGTTATTTATACGAAATTCAAGTTCAATTATCGTTTGTTATTTATACAAAATTCAAGTTCAATTATTGTTTGTTATTTATACAAAATTCAAGTTCAATTATTGTTTGTTGTTTATAAGAAATTCAAGTTCAATTATTGTTTATTACTTTTACGAAATTCAAGTTCAATTATTGTTTATTTTTTATACGAAATTCAGATTCAATTATTGTTTGATATTTCTACTAAATTCAAGTTCAATTATTGTTTGTTATGTATCATTATTCTTATTCTTATTATTCATTAATATTCAAGTTATTATTCAAGTTCAATTGTTTTTCGTTATTTATACAAAATTTGAAAAGTCAACGTATTTTTTTCAACAGACCCAAACGAATTTCAATATATGCACTTTCCACGTCCATATTTGAGAATAGGACAGACTGGAGAGTCTGGAGCGAGAAACCGTACGAAACCATAAACGTTCATGCACCCCCGACGTACATATTGGAGTCTCGTACTCTCGCGGTCACCAATAGTTGTACATTACACAGAGGGTGGCCGTTCGACTCGTTACCAACGTATTTACGGTACGCAGAGGTGGAGCGAGGGCAGGGAGGGAGCGGAAGGGTTTCAAAAGCCACACCGAATCAGCCGAACACATTTTACGAAAATGCAGGTCTCCGATTGGATTTGCCATCGTATTCGGTGTACTGTAACCGAATTGACACTTGGTCAGCCCGAATTTGACATTCCCGTTACTTTTTCGATTTATGGTAAAATTGAAGCGTCAATAATGGTTCTTGAAGTTTGCATCGTCGAAACGCAACGGACTTTCATTTTTTGCAATTAATTTTAATTAATTTGAAATTTCCAATTCATATGAAATTTTCAATTCATATGAAAGTTTCAATTCATTTCAAATTTTCAATTCATTTCAAATTTTCAATTCGTTCCAAATGTTCAATTCATTTCAAATTTTCAATTCGTTTAAAATATTCAATTCATTTCAGATTTTCAATTACATTCACATTTTCAATTAATTTCAAATGTTCAATTCATTTTAAACTTTCAATTTTTTTTCAAAATTTCAATTATTTTCAAAACTTCAATTATTTTCAAAACTTCAATTCTTTTCAAAATTTAAATTTTTTTCTAAATTTCAAATCTTTTTAAAATTTCAATTCTTTTCAAAATTTCAATTCTTTTCAAATTTTCAATTCTTTTCAAAATTTTCAATTCATTTCAAATTTTCAATTCATTTCAAGATTTTTAATTCTTTTCAAATAAGCCGAGCATTAACGATAACGAGAATGGACGACAATAATAATTTTTTCTTACTTTGAAAAAAAAAACAGCAAAAGACCGGGAGATCAGAGTGAAAGTAAGCACATTCTTGATGAGATAGGACATACGTGTGCTTTTGAACTTGAGGTAGGTTGTGCATCGCTCATTCCATGCAATCCCACGAGACATTGGCGCACACACAGACACATACATCAATATACATAAATGTGTACGCGTCAAAGCGTTGGGGCAAAGTTCAAAGGGCGTTGTAATTGCCGGGAGTAACGGTCTTCCTTTTGCCCCCCCCCCCCGCCTCGACTCCCTCATCCCTATTCCTTTCACATATGAAGCAAAGAAACACGGAACAAGTACCGTATCGTCGACAGGTTGTTATTACGTATGAGTTATCAGGTACACGAATGTTGAATCCTCGTTGCTTTTTTTAATAAACTTTTTTTTAATTAATTTTTTAATAATTTTTTTAAATCAATTTTTCGTTGTCAATTATTTTTATCAATTTTTTTCTTCAAAGCTTTTGAATCATTTTTTAATTACTTTATTAAATATATACATTATTTTTTCTACAATTTCCTTTTTTTCGACGTATTTATGGATTACTGATATCTTTATTTTTTAATTTGCTGTTGGAAAAAAATTTTTTTTACGGGAAATCATCTGTTTTAATACAATTTCAGTTTTGAGCATAAAAACTTATACATTTTTTAAAATATCTCGGTTACGCTGAAAACAGAAATTGCATAAAAACTGACGATTTCCAGTAAAAACATTTTTTGTTTTCAGGTGAGAATAAAAAAACTTTTAAAATAGTAATCCATAAATACGTTGAGAAAAAGGAAATTCTAGAAAAAATAATTTATATATTAAAAGAAAGTCATCAAAAAATGGTTAAAAAGCTTGAACGAAAAAAATCGACTGAAAAAATTGATAAAAGAAATTATTTCAAAATAAATTTTTAAAAAGTATATAAAAAAGTAAAATATATTTTAAATTCTAAATATACTTAAAATGATTTTTACGTAAAATATATGTCTGCTAAAAAAAATTGTTTTTTTTTTAAGTCACGTGATATATTCGCAGATTTTTGCTTTTTTGTTAAAAAACTGGCAACGCAAGTTGGCACGGTTGCGTGTATTTTTTTTTGGTCTCCCTACTGGCCTTTCTTTTCTCACGTTTCTTCGTAGGAGTAAGTTACAAACTGGATTTTGCAAGCTTGCACATTTCTCTCTTCGTCCATCTCTCTTCTTCTCTATCCATCTTCCCCGGCCCTTTTTTGCCCTTCCTCCTTCCCGACGGGAGTTCCTCTATTTCCAGCATACTTTTTCTTTCCTCGCTCACTGCGAATCCTGTCAACGAGGAAGCGAAGGAAAAACCGAAAAACGAAACGGGACCATCTTTCTCAATGACGCAGACTCGTCTTCCAATCCCTTTGTTTATTTGACTCGGGGAAGATAGCAGAATTGTTTGGTTTGGGTCTGTTTGGGTTTGGTTTGGTTTGGATTTGTTTGGGTTTGGTTTGGTTTGGGTTTATTTGGGTTTATTTGGGTTTATTTGGGTTTGGTTTGGTTTGGGTTTGGTTTGGTTTGGGTTTGTTTGGGTTCGTTTGGTAAATCTGGTAAATTTGAATATGGAGTTTAAAAGTGTCATACGACTCGAGGATTTTGAATTTAGTGATTAATCTCCAAATGCTAAAAATGTAGCCTCTCCTGAATTCACAGATTACAAAAAACGTATTTTTGTTTTTTTATTACTTTGAAAAACTACCGTCTTCTCATTAATGGAAAAAACGATTCGGAAAAACAACTTTTTCAGTTCTGACGAGCTCATGTGCATTTTCGAAAACAAAATTACGATTCAAGCCTTTTTTAATTTTGCAGGTAAGAGTATCGCTTTTTTTTGTTTATTCCAAAAATTCACTTCTGTTTTTTCCTTCTTTTTGAGCTTTTAACCCAAACAAAAACTATCGTTTTTTTTAGCTTTTTACTCAAACAAAAAACATTTTCTGTTTTTTTAACTTTTAACTCAAACAAACCCAAACGAAAAACTTTTTCGTTTTTTTTTGTTTTGTGTATTTTCGAAACAAAAAAATACGATTCAAACCTTTTTTAATTTTGTCGATGTCAGTATCGCTTTTTCGTTTATTCAAAAAATTCACTTTTCGTCTTTTTTTGAGTTTTTAATTAATTGTTTTTTTCGATCTATTGTTCCGAGAGCTTTTTCAAGCTTCGATCCGGATAGTACTATAGAAATGGCATATTCCACGATTCAATTGAAATTCGTCCATTGCCGCGGGCAGCAAAAATATTTTCGCTGCCAAACTTTGTTATTGAAGTATCAGCCGCGAAAAGCTCATTCGCGAAAAGTCCACCGACCACCGGATGGATCTGCATAATTATATCTTTTCGTTTCCCGTCGTGATACGAATTGAAATTCACGTTCTCTCGAATAAAACTGCATCAATGCAATCCGGTAGATTAACAAACATTTTTTTCTCATTAGCCGAGATAACATTGGTGAACCTTCTGTTTTTTGGAACTCTCGAATTTTTCGCTTTTGTTTTTTTTTGGGATTCATTGATGGACTTCGTTTTGACAGGCATTTAATTGAAGCAACGTTTTGTTTTTTATCAAAAAAATTAACCAAAATAATGGTTTATTGAAATTCCATTGAAGGCCCTAGGGACTTTTTTGATATTTTATTTACCATCAGGAAAAAATTGGCAGGTCGATAAATCGAAATCCAATAAGAGAAATTTTGAGTTTTGGTTGTAAATGTAAAATTTTCATTTCTTTGACGTAATTATCTTTTAGATTTCTTAGGTTAGGGTTTTTTTTTAGTAATTTTTTGTTTCTGGGGTCCCAAATGTGAAATTTTAATTTGTTGCACGTAATTACTTCTTAAATTTCTTAGGTTAGGTTTTTTGATAGTTTTTGGATTCTATTTTGGTTTTTAGGGCGCCAAATGTCAAATTTTGGTTTTTCACCGCTGATTAAATGGGGGAAACCAAAATTTGACATCTATAACCTAAGAGATTTAAGAACCTAACCTAAAAACCCTAGGACCTCAGAACCAAACCTAAAAACCCTAGAACCCCAGAATCGAACCTAAAAACCCTAGAACTCGTACAAAAAATAATATTTTTACGAAATAAACTTTGCTTAAAAAATCAGAACGATATATCAAATAGAAAAATAAAAATTGTCTATTTTCTCAAACATTAACTGCAAATAATAATTGCAAAAAATTTAACGTTTAAATTTTCCGCGTTTAAACTGGAATTATTAAAAAGTAATAAATAATAACGAACTATTATTATAAAATAATTAATAACGAAGTTCAACTCGTATTCTCCCTAACCCAAACAACCCCCAACGATCGATCTCACAATTTTTCAGTTTTTTTTGGTTTCCTCGTATTTTTTCATAAGCCTGCTCTCATTCGCAGTGATACCTGAAAGCTTCTATTGTCCAATTTGTCATTGGTGGGGAGCAATTAATTCCTGTCAACTCGAAAGCCCTAGGGATACTAGTGCTTTTCTGGTGTTCAGCGAAGCTCGTGAATCGAGTTGGCAAACTGTCACAACGAAATAGGAATCTTTGAGGAATCGACTTACCGTTACTCCCACCTCTGGTTTGTCTCCTCGTCGTCGCCTATTTCCTTCAATCCCTCTTCGGCCCATTCTTCGTCTCCCTTGGCTGGATCAGTTCTCCTCCAGCTTTCGACGATTCCAGCTTTCGACGATCTTGGCAAATCACTCGCGAAGGAAATTCTGCCATTGACGACCACTCACCAAATGTTTTAAAAGTGTGATTGATAAAGGGCTTGGATTAGGGTTTGATGGTGGTTGAATGACGAAACAACTTCCAGTTTTTTTTTGGCAAATTTTCGTCAAGGAAAAAGGCTGGAAGGTCTTTGTTTGGGTTTGTTTGAAGTCGTTTGAGATTTTTTGAGCTTGGTTGGGTTTTTGGATTTGTTTGAGCTTTTTGTAAGTTTGTTTGGGTTTGTTTGAATTATTTGGAGCTTTTTGGGATTTTTTTGAATTTTTTTGCGGATTTTGGGATTTTTTTTGAATTCTTTGGAGTTTTTTGGGATTTTATTGAATTCTTTGGAGCTTTTTGGGGTTTTTCGAATTCTTTGGAGCTTTTTGGAATTTTTTGAATTCTTTGAAGCTTTTTGGGGTTTTTCGAATTCTTTGGAGCTTTTTGGGATTTTTTAAAAATTCTTTGGAGCTGGTTGGGATTGTTTGGATTCTTTGGAACTTTTTGGGATTTTTTAAAATTTGTTTTAGCTTTCCGCGATTTTTTTCGATTTACTTGAGCTTTTTTTAGTTTGTTTGGGTTTGTTTAAATTCGTTCGGACTTTTTTTAGTTTGTTTGGATTTAAAAATGTTTTTTTACTTTGTTTGAATTCGTTCGAGCTTTCCTGAGTTTATTTGCTTTTGTTTAGGTTTGTTTGGGCTTCCTCGAGTGTGCTCGCGATTTTTCATGTTCGTTTGGGTTTAATGATTTTACGTGAGTGTGTTTAGGTTTGTTTAATTTTATTTCGAATTATTTAGTATAATTTAAGTTTTCCGGATTCGCTCGAGTACGTTTGGGCTTGTCTTGGCCTTGTTACAAGTTCGTTAAGGTTCAAAAGTTTTTCAACGAGGTGACTCTTATCGTCGATTTTATTCTCGCGATCCATGTATCTTCACGTAAGATTCCCAAGCAAGCCAAAAGTACCATAAAACCAAACAAACAACCGTCCACTTTTCGTAATCGCGTTGTAATTATTTCAACAGTATGAAGATCGAACTTTGCGTCACAATCAACCCCGCGTCTGATCAAACTTTTTTCCTTTTTTTTTATCTTTCCTTTTTTTATTTTCCAAAATTGAGGTAAAATTAACTTTTCCAAATCGACTGGAAAATCGATATTTGAAAATCTGAGCTTTTTGGCTAGTGTGGCTTAAAAAAAAGAAAAAGAAAAAACCAATGCAAAGTTCCAACTTTTTAATTCACTATTCTATCGTCATGGAACTTTGGTCCTTTCGCTATGCTTTCAAAAACCTTTTCTTTTTTCCCCCTCGTACGATCCCGAATTAAAGCTCCGATGGAACTACTCTCGAGAGCTCCGAACCGCAGGCTTCGTGCCCCCCCCCACCCCCCCCCCCCCCCCCCCCCCCCCCCCCGGGCGGAGGACGATCGCGAGGCGAAACGAGAGGGACCGAGAGCTTCGATTCTCGAAGTGGGAGGGAGAAAGAGTGAGACGAGCTTTTGACGCCTGCGCAACCAACGCCAAAACCCAAGCAATTTCTTCCCCTACCAACTTCCACCCTTCTCCCTCCCCCTGGTCGTATCGCACCTACGAGCAGGACACGAAGGAGAGAAGCAGACTTTTCGTCCATCCATCCTTATCGTTCATCCATCCTTCTCTCTATAACCTATTCCCTTTGTTCCCTATGACAGTCTGGTGATATTTTCGACACTTGCCTATCCTAGGGGAATTCTGGGGAAATTGTGCGGTAATTCTGGGGGGGTTCTGGGGGAATTGTACGGTAATTCTGGGGAGTTCTGGGGAAATAGTGCGGTAATTCTGGGGAATTTTGGGGAAATTGTGCGCTAATTCTGGGGGGTTCTGGGAGAATTGTGCGGTAATTCTGGGGAGTTTTGGGGAAATTGTGCGGTAATTCTGGGGAGTTTTGGGCAAATTGTGCGGTAATTCTGGGGAGTTTTGGGGAAACTGTGCGGTAATTCTGGGGGATCCTGGGGGAATTTTGAGGACTTCTGGGGAATTTTTGGGCCTGCTGGGAAATTTGGGGGACTTCTGGGGAATTTTGGGGAATTTTGGGGACTTCTGGGGAATTTTGGGTTTGTTTGGGTTTGTTTGGGATTTCTGGGGAATTTTCAGGACTTCTGGGGAATTTTCGGGAATCCTGGGGAATTTTCGGGAATCCTGGGGAATTCTGACGTAATTCCGGCAGAATTCTGGGGATTAAACTATCGGATATCTGGCTATGTATTTTTGATGGTTTTGTTTCTTTTTTTCATATTTATTTTTTATTTTTGATATTTTTATCGTTATTTAAAACTTTTAAGTAGATTACTTTTAAGTACTACGGGTATAGAATGTAGTAGATAGAACGGATGGAAATATTGCGGTCGTATTAATGTTTACGTTTCGGCCGAATTGTTTTTGTAAACAAACCGTGCGAGTGAGTCGAAAGCTCCGCGAGCTTGTTTACGTTTTCGGCACGAAATTCTCGAAGGTATATCGTAGGGGAAGGGATTCATTGAGATTTTGTTTCGATAAGGAAATTTTGTAAAGATTTTGTGTGAAAAAGAAAATGTTATAATCATTTTATTAGAAAAAAAAAAAATTCGTGTTAAAAAGAACTTTGATAGAAATTGTATTCCAATTAAATATAAAGTAGATTTAACATATTTAATTGAATTTAAATAAAATTTACTCAAATTTTTTGATACAATGTTGCATTATTTCACTCATTACCCAAACTTCCGTTCCATCTAGGCCTACATCTTGGCAGCTTTTTCTACTTGATTCGAAACGAGGATTTTTTCGTTGCTGATCATCTCCGGCGATCTTCCGGCGATCGTCCGGCGATCGTCCGGCGATCTTCCGGCGATCATCCGGCGATCTTCCGGCGATCTTCCGGCGATCTTCCGGCGATCTTCCGGCGATTATCCGGCGATCTTCCGGCAATCTTCCGGCGATCATCCGGCAATCTTCCGGCGATTTTCCGGCGATTGTCCGGCATCCAGGTGCAACCAAGCACCAGTTCAGCGCCGTTGTACCTTGCGTGTAATCGTTTTTCGATTGCTCTCTGGTCTGGGCCTAGAAAGGGGATTTCCAAACGGCGTCTAGTAAGGGATAGGATGACGACGACGACGACGACGACGACGACGATGGGTACGAGAAACAACGATCAAGAACAACACGGCAAGAGCCAGGCCGAACACACGAGATTGGTAGCCCCGCGCCAGCATCACCGCATCATAACCGTTATACGAACGTGTCGCCCCATTAATTCGACCACCACCAGCAACGTTCACCCTGTACGACGAGTATGAAGGGAAACCGGGCGATTCCGTCGGGGGGGGAGGGGGGGGGTTTGGTTTTGAACCGTTAATTACCCGGTTATAAACGACACTCTGGGTATAAACCCAAACCCCACAACCGACCCCGACCTGTTCTAGTCTCCCCTGCGTGACCCGCCCCTTCAACAGCCTCGTTTCTACCCCCCAACCCCTCCCTATCAAGTAACTGGCCATCGCCAATTGGAAAATAATGAATTAACAATCAATTGGCCGAGAAATAATTTTTTTGGAATTTACGTTTTTTTTTTTTGGTGTTTGGGATTAATTTACGAAACGGGGTTTTTTTACAATTTTTTTTTCGTGTATTTGGGGTTAATTCACGAAACGACGGTTTTCATTTGTTTTTTTTTTTCGTTTTTTGATGCATTTGTGAGTAATTTAGGAAACGACTATTTTTTATTATTATTTTTATTATCATTTTGTTTTTTTCGTGCATTTGTTATTTTTCTTATTAATTATTTTTCTTTTTTAATCATTTTGTTAACTTTTTTTAAATTTTTGGTTTTGTTTCGTGCATTTGCGAGTAATTTATTAAACGACGGTTTTTATTTATGTTTTTTTTATTAATTTTGTTTATTTTTTCGTGTATTTTGGATTAATTTACGAAACGATGGTTATCATTTTTATTTTAAAAAATCTTTTTGTTTTTATTTCGTGCATTTGGGAATAATTTGCCAAAGGATGTTTTTTTAATTGTTTTTGTTTTAATCATTTTATTTTCTTTTTTCTTAATTTTCGTTTTTTTTTTGTGCGTTTGATACTGATTTACGAAACGATGGTTTTTACTTGTTTTTTTTTTCGTGCACTTTGGATTAATTTGCGAAACGACGGTTTTCAATCTTCTTCACACTTTTGCCCACGTCAGCTCTGATTACCCGTCACTTCGTTGGATACCGTTTTGTAACGTTTCGCTGTTGGATACCATCCATCATCCACCAACCCAAACACAATCGAAGATTTTGGCTCTCCTCAGGTTTCTAGTTTGCCTACGTCGTTGGTATCCTGTTCTCGATCTATTTTCATATTTCTCTCTCTCTCTCTCTTTGTGTGGTCCATCGGTTCTGGCTGCAACGATAAAGCGAATAAAATGGCTGGATAAAAGCTCATCTTTATCATCCTGCTCTTTTATCGGAGTTCAGGGTCCACCTGCCGGAGAACTTTGAATATATGTCCATACATATATATAAATATATATCGTTCACTTTGTTTTTTAAATATTATTAAATTTTATTTATTATTTTATTTCATCAAATATTATAAATGAATAAAAATGATTACACATTATTAATAATTTAATGAATATTATGTATTAATTAAAATTATTTAATACCTCAGTAACTAAGATGGGGGGTTAGAAAATAAAAAAAGATTAGGCTCTAATCTTACTATTTCGAATTTCCTCGTTACGTTTTTCTATTTTGTGTGATAACATCATGATATGGTTCTTTTGTATGAGCTATAACATATTTCCATAGAGAATTGAATGCTCTACAAAAAAGGTCTCTTAATACTTTATCATACATCTACTCCTTCAAAAGTTATTCAAGGTCAAAGTTCAATGTCTATAAAATTCAAATATTTACCACTTTTGTGACTAAACTATCAGACTTATCACGAAACGTCAAAGGACCTTTTTTATAGAGCGCTCAATTTTCTACAAAAAAGCATTTCACAAAATTACCACACGATTACCCGTTAACGACTTACAGAATTTAAGAAAACCTGCAATGTTTCTTTATTTTCTAGTTTTCGTCAAGATTTTGTTCATTCTGCTCAAAATTTGTTCTCCATGTACATTAGTTATTCTCATTATTATTCCTGATACAAAATGTTGTAAAAACGTTTTTGTTGTAAAAAATGTTGTAAAAAATTTTTTCAAATTAATCACTCTAATTATTCATTATTAGAGTGATTAATAATAAGTATTATAATTTACTTTAATATTTTAATATTTACTTTCATATTTACTTTAATATTTAATAAATATTATTATCTATAAATACTAATTATTATTTTTGCAAAGAAAATACTGGAAAATTATAACTTTTTTGTTCTTCAAATCAAAAAGACTTTTCAGTCGAAACTCAAAAGTTGACTGTAAAATGTTTGATTGTTTCTTTTTTTTTCATTGGTTGTCTCAGGCTTCTCGCAATGGTACGCAATTACGTTTTCGATGACATATACATGTATACAACGTATAAAAGTCGATGAAGAAGAGTAAGCACGAAACGTCAGATTCTATCGCGAAAGATTCGGAACGTAGTTACCCGAAGGTTCATACACAGATGTAATATGATATAAGGAAAAGCCAGAAAGCACAAGTAAGCTTTCGTTCGACTCGAAAAAAGAAAAATGAGTAGAAAAGAGAGAAAGAAAAAAAAGTAACGGCGGGGGGGGGGGGAAAGTTGAAGCTACTTGGTTGGCGGTAGACTTTGAGGATGATAAATCAATTCCCCAAGATTCCCCAGCAACGATAGTCTTCTCGCTCGGTTTTCCTCCCCCCCCCCCACCTCCCTTTTCATTTTACTTCTCTTCCAGTCCTCCTCCTTTTTATTCGAGTCTCTTCTTCCTCGATCTTCTCCCCGTGTGGTTTCGGTTAAAACCGTCGGCAGCCATTGGAATTTCCTGCATCGTCCATTCCAAGCCCGAATTGACAACGTCAATTCTGTAAACAAAGATGGCGATGGTTGTCAAGGTGACCTTTCTTCAATACTGAAAGAGAAAGTGGGGTATAATCAGAGTCAATTAATTAATTGAAAAATTCAATTATCTGTTGATTGATAATTTTACTATAATTATAATTGTAGAATATTGTAGTCGAATAATTGAATCGTCAAGTAAATGAATAAAGTTGTAGTGAGTAATTGAATCGTCAAGTAATTGAATAAAATTGTAGTAAAATAATTGAATTGTCAAGTTATGGTATAAAGCTGTAATCGAGTAATTGATAGTGTCGAGTAATTGAATTATGTTATTGTCAAGTAATTAAATAAAGTGATCGAACTGTAATCAAGTAATTGCATTTTTATCGAGTAATTGAATAAGGGATAAGTCATTGAACAAGTAATTAGACAAGCCATTGAGCTGTCGTCAAGTAATGGGATAAAGTTGCAATCAAGTCATAAAAACGTAGACAAGGAATTGACTGACGGTGTAGTCAAGTTATTGAATTCTCGCAGAGTAATTGCCGTCAAGGAATTAAATTATCATCAAGTAATTAAATTATTTTCAAATAATTGAATTATTTTCAAGTAATTGAATGATCATCAAGTAATTGAATTATGGTCAAGTAATTGAATTATCATCAAGTAATTAAATTATGTTCAAGTAATTGAATTATCATCAAGTAATTAAATTATGTTCAAGTAAATGAATTATCATCAAGTAATTAAATTATGTTCAAGTAATTGAATTATCATCAAGTAATTAAATTATTTTCAAGTAATTGAATTATCATCATGCAATTGATTTATCACCTAATAATTGAATTATCATTAAGCAATTGAGTCACAATCAACTTACAGCAATCATAGTTAAATAATTGAAATTTTAATCAATTAATTGAATTTCGGTTAAATACTTGAATCGTATTTAAATAATTGAATTGTAGTCGATTATTCGAATATGAAGTTTTGAGTCAAGTCGTCAAATAATAAAGGTAAGAGGAAAATTTGGCTGTCGGGACGATAGAAAGTGGCTTCCCTAAAACCCAGCTTGATAGTGAATGCCCCGTAGAAGACGAATATCCCCCGAGCCTTATTAGATGCAAACGAAGTTACGAGAAAACCGCAGCCCCTGCAGTCCAGTCTTATCCCTTCGTCTTGGGAGGGAATGAATCGGTTCTCTCCCATGGCTACGACGAGATCCTCGAAAGTTAGCTGCACAACCCACGATCATCTCGTCAATCTTGACCCTGAGGGCCAAAACACCGAAGAACGACCCCCCACCCCAACCCCCTCCCTTCCCCCACCAAAATTCATGTTTTCCCTTTGCCCTTTTCGCCCATCACCGTTCATCGAACTTTACGGATTCTTCGAAGATTTTTCTCATAAGAGCCCTCTCGACGATCGACGAAATTATTGTTTATGCCTTGGCGCTTCGGTTATCCAAAATCCCCTGGCGTATAGCAAAACCGGAAGCCATGACGAACGGTGTGCAACAAAGCTCCGAAGAATCCTGGTATGATATATATCCACGTCTACTTTATTTTTATTTGTATACATTTATTATATTATTATTATTATAGAATATTGCATTTATGGGAAACAAATATAATTGAATTGCTAAGCTGTTTAATTGTAGTCAAGTTATCGAATTTTTGAGACATTTGAGTGTAGACAGGTAATTGAATTTTTTGAAGAATTGAATCGTCGAGTAATTGAGCTTTCAAGTCCTTTGAGTGCGGCCAAGTAATTGAATTTTTGGAAGAATTAGATCGTCAATTAATAATTGAATTTTCAAGTCATTTGAGTGTCGTTAAGTTATTGAATTTTCAAGTAATTGGTTTTTTAATAATTGCATTTTCAAGTAATCAACTTTGATGTCATTCAATTAGAGTAATTAAATTCAAGTAATTCAACCGAAACAAATGATTGATTTGTTATGTAATTGAATTTCTAAACAATTGACTCATTAACTAATTAAATTTCTAAGTAATTGACTCATCAAGTCATTGAATTCCTGAGTAATTGACTCATCAAGTCATTGAATTTCTAAGTAATTGACTCATCAATTAATTGAATTCCCGAGTAATTGAATCATCAAGTAATTGAATCTCCAAGTACCCAAATTGTCGAGTAATTATACTGTCGAAAAATCAAATTGCAGTCAAGTCACTGAAAATAATAAATTTCCGTAATCGAATTAGATCAAAGTCATTAAATAGTGGAACACTCGTTGAATTGTAGTAATTGAACTGTTATCGAGTATAATTGCCGATTAAGTATTTCTGAAACATTCTATTTGTTTGGGTTTGAATTTATTTACATCTTTTGTAAACGTACCTACGAAAATCGATTAAATCGTGAATAAATAGGAAGCTTTAAGGGTGCAATAGTCCAGGGTTGTTTTTAAGGGTGAATCACGAGAGGCGAGCTTAAACCACTGTATGAAAACGATGTTGGAGGATTCCTGGATGCGAATGTAAATGCGTGGTCTTATTACTAGTTATTATTGTAAGAGGCTCAACAAACCGAGCAGGGCTTTTGAGAGGGTCAGAGGGACTTGGGTGTGGATTCTGCCGCAGGGAAAACAGCAAGGGAGGAGGAGGGATCGAAAGAGGTATAGTCGAAACAAAGGTTAAAAGTGAGCTGCTGGCGTTAAGAATTAATTCGTGGGCTTGAGGTTTCTTTTTTTATTGAGGTTAGAGCTAATACCATATCCAGTATCAGAATCACATGAGATATAGAATCAGAACTGCATATCTTTTTCTCTTTTGAAACTAGAATCTAGTAGAACTATATTTATTTTAAATGTTCATTTTTACTATTTTTCTTTTTGAAAAAAGACATTACATTGTATCTTCATTTTTTGTCGTCGCCATTTTGTTATTTTTCCATGCACATTAAAAATCAGTCCACCCAGTAATACCTCAAGAGAATACAGGGGCAAGTGTCCCCAGTAGTGGATGAAAATACGTCTTCAAGGCATAGGAATCTTTGATTGCAGATGATTGGGTTTTTGTTTTTTGATACAATCATCAGCTTAACCTTTACCAAAGTCATTCAAAAAAATCCTGCACTTACCTTATTACATAATAAACATATGTGCAAAGTTTCAATTAAATCGACCGGATAGTTTCGCCAATAAAAAATATTTAAAAAATCAAAACTTTCCGGCGACATATAGAATGGAATCTCTGGTAGATCCGCATTTACCACGTGGTTAGACTTGGCCCTCCTCTAATTGCGAATCCCCATGATTTTTCTACGATAATATAAAGAGGAAGGGGTGAATAAAGCGTAGTCTTGGTGGTCGAAAAATATATATCTCGGCAGGTTTAAAGTCGAATTAGTAAAGTTTGCCCTAACCAGGCAGACTCCAAACAAAAACGGTCTCCCCCGGTGACGTTAGCCCGGCTCTTTACGAGCTATTTAGCCTCTTGGAGGGATTATTGTCGAGTCGTTACTATAGCTAGGCTTCGGCTTGATAAGAGGAAGAAAGATAGAGGGAGTGAGACAGAGGGATGAACGAGCTTTGCCCACGAGATCGTGGTTGTATTATGTAGCTATGGCTAGGACGAGTCGAGGGGTCGTATCAAAGTGGCACACAAGATGTGGTTGGCAGAGCTGCCAAACGATAACTGGCCTCCCCATTTCGAAACCTACCCCTCCTTTCCCACCCCCGGACACCCTCCCAACCCGCCACTCAACCCCTAAACCACCCTAAACGTGCACGGTGATCCAGCTGCCTCCACCTTCCGCACCCTGTAATACTCACTGATATATCGATTGCCAGAAAACCCAAAGCCTCCAACCATCCCTATTCCCAACACGAGACAACCCGACTTACGTCCTTTTGTTAACCAGCGAGACGACATTAGAATTTTCCTTTTCCTGACGATCTCAAACTGCTAGGAGAGAATACGAAGAGGGTTGGGTGATTGGGGTACGGTTGGGGGTTTCGTGGGTTGAGGGGGTGGGGGATGTTGGAATATGACGAGGGATGAAATTCGTGTCCTTGGATGCCTTCCCTTTTGGCTAGGCCCACGGCCAACCTCTTCCCCCTTTCCGTAGCATTAACACGTCGGTAGTTTGGTAACGTTAACGCTTTTGCAACCGCCATCCACCTAGGACGTGAACGGAAGTGGTACAAATTTGGACCACTCGCGTCCTCACCGGAAATTTCATCACTCGGCCCCATAATTTCCGTTTCTCATAACGAAAGTGTGCTCGGAAGTGTTCCTTCCGTTTTATTCGACCAAGAATCGTGCCAAACTGGACATTCCGGGAAAACCAGATTGGGTTTGGATTTATCTGGGGTAACCGGTCGATCGCGAGCGGTTTTTTTTATGCCCACACTCAGAAAGACTCCCTAATAGTTTTCCATGATATCTAAGGTCTTTTCCTGATTTCTTAGACAAATATTGTTACAGGTCTAGATTACCTGACCACAAGCGTCATTAAAGCGACGTTATCGTTCATAACGACGACAAATTTGTCATTCTTTTTCACATCATTTGCAACCTTGAAGTATTGAGAATACGTAAATCAAAGGATATTCTGTTATCTAGAGTATTCTGGAATTGACAGCCGGTTGAGCGATACCGTACGCCGTCTAGAAAACTGGTGGGTCAAACTGCGAGTGCGTTTCATGGAACGTACAGCCGGCAATTTTTATTTTTTTTAAACAAAATAATTAGCCATTACTCTCCATCGACAAAGGGACAAAATACTTCAAATCCCATTTCCAAAAGTCATTATTTCCTATTTTTAAAAAATTGCAAACTTCTCGGATTCTTCACACTGACTAACGGTAACTTCGCAGCAATTGCAACATGGCAAAACTTGTTTGTACTAAGCCTAGACTCGGTGCTCCAAATTCGCACCAATTTCAGCAGGCACCTCCTCCCCCCCCCCCTGCCGTTAGCTCATGTAGATCGTTGGAAGCGGTAGGTCGTAAGGCCTACTTAGAGCCGGGATACCTAGGAGGATGTAATAGGGTTGGAAAATTTTGCGTTGTGCCAACGACCAGGAATCTCACTGGTATCACACCGCCAGCCGTTTCCACTCTGGGGACTGGTATCGCTCACTCCTTAAAATCATTCCTCACACATACGCGGGTACAGCGCAGTCTTAGGTGTTCGCGGAGCAACCGTTTTTGGAACGTTTTGGTTCGCCACCAGGAACAAGGATTTCTACCGGTATAACCTGCCCTTTCGCCTCCCCCCCGTCCCCAGTTTTACCACTTTGAGTTGGAACCTCCGAATATTCGTTGGACAAGCATGGAAGCAAGCCAAAAATATTATTCGTCGAGAGAGAAGCGTGCCGTTTGCTAAGATATAGAGAGGACGCTGGAGTTTGAGGTTGTCGGTGTGGACCGTGATGGGGGGGGGGGAGGAATAGAGGTTGCACCCTCTTTTTACTCTTATTGCGTCCCTGGGGCCAAACAACAGCGATAATGTACTCAGATACGAGTGTGTAACAACCGTGCTTGAGGGAGACGAGTAGAAAAGGCTTTTCGGGCACGTGTTTTCCACCCTTCCTCTAGCTACCCCTAGACCCTCGTCCTTCCTTCATTGCCAGAGGACAACAACGATAATCGTACGGCGCTAAGCGACCCGTGGAAACGAGACTTTTCGAATTAGACTGAATTTCGTTTGTACCTGTCTCGTGTAGGTATCTCTTAGTAGGTGTCTATTATCCTGCCTAGGTATTGGACCCAAATAGGAACGACTGTTTTATCCCGGACTTTTTTCTAGTTATTCGTTGTTGAAGGGTCGCCTCGTTGCCAAAAGGCTAATTAGTCACAATCAGTTCAGTAATTGTTCAAGACATTAGTATAGTAATTACTCAAGGAATGAGTACAGTAATTACTCTAGAAATTAGTACAGTAATTACTCAAGGGATGAGTACAGTCATTACTCAAGAAATCAGTAGAGTAATTACTCATGAAATCAGTACAGTAATTACTCAAGAAATTAGCACAGTAATTATTCAAGGAATGAGTACAGTAATTACTCAAGAAATCGGTAGAGTAATTACTCAAGAAATTAGTACAGTAATTATTCAAGGAATGAGTACAGTAATTACTCAAGAAATCGGTAGAGTAATTACTCAAGAAATCAGTACAGTAATTATTCAGGAAATTAGTACAGTAACTACTTGAGAAATCAGTACAGAAATTACTCAAGTAATCAGTACAGTAATTACTCAAGAAATTAGTACAGTAATTACTCAAGAAAACAGTACAGTAATTACTGAAGAAATTAGTACAGTAATTACTCAAGTAATCAGTACAATAATTACTCAAGTAATCAGTACAGTAATTACTTAAGAAATAAGTACAGTAATTACTCAAAATTACTCAAAAGTCAAACGGAATCATGTTCCTTTAATTCGTCAAATATTCAACAATTATTGTGATTTTTAAAAATCCATTTAACTTCCGATCAAGTGAACTTTCATTCGTGACTCTTTAGTCGATAATTCGAATTCGCTGTTTTGCGAGTTGCAACGAGTTCATCGATGAAGCCTGCGGAATCAGGGTCCTCAAACCAACCCGAACGACCTCTCGAGTCGAGCCTCTAAATAAATCCAGAATTACGAACATTTTTTATTTCCTTTCCTCTGTACGAACAAAACGGGGCAAAAAGGCAAAAAAATACTCGAATACTCCGCATACTGGTGCCTTTGATTCCAAGTAACTTCTGGTGGAAAAAAAAAAAATAATCGCGAGGGAAGAAGTACGAGAGAGAGAGTGCCCGGGAGCTTATCCTAATTGCCGGTAATAAAAGCTTTTTATTGCGGTTACCGCCAAATTTTTCTCGCGTCCGTGCCCCCTTTTTTCATTTTTTGTTTCTTTCGTGAAGCCACCCGACCACGAGAGCCCTCTTGCCGTGTAGTACACGCGACCTTTTTGTTTTGTTTTTTTTTTTAACTCTATCTCAATCTCGCGTTATGTCCCGCAGGGATAAACAAAACAAACGAAAAAATTATCGCCGAACAAAAAAAAAGGATCTCTTGTACCTCCAAGAGAAACGAAGGGAACTTATGTATATACATATATATATTATACGTATATATATATACAGTCGTGCTCAAAAGTATTAGGCAACCTGTAAATTTTCCAACCCAAACAAACCCAAACAAAGTTACCAAATGAGTTTTTGAAATGGACAGAGCCAGCTTTATTTCGGCGTTTTCTTTTTTTTACGATTTTTCTGTCAGCTTCGAATGACCCTTCAGCCCAGAAATATTTCCGTTATGGTGTTATGACCTTCAAATGACCTTCAACCAAGAAATATTTCTCTCACATGACCTTCAACTAAGAAATATTACCGTTATCGCAATATGACTTTCGAATGACCTTCAGTATTGAAATATTTCAGTAACGTAGTGCGATCTTCATACGACCTTGGTAACATATTGTCACCTTCAGATAACTCTCAACCAAGAAATACTTCTGGCATATAATATGACCTTCGAATGGCCTTGAAATTACCTTCTAATGACCTTGAAATGTCCTCCAAATGACCTTCAAATGACCTTCAATTGACCTTGAAATTACCTTCAATGTAAAAATATTTCCGTTATATCATCTGACTTTGGAATGACCTGAAGGTCATTTGAAGGTCACCAAGAAATATTATTAAAAAAACTATATATTATTAAAAAAACTTTTTTAATCGAATAAATAATTTCGAATTTCGACACGTACCTATTTTGTATTTTTAAACCTGACAGGAATACTCAGTTGTTTCTCGTGACTCACCCTGTATACGAACGATGCTTCAGAAGAGATTCCAGCGAACGTCCAGTCGAGGGGTTGAAATTGGAAGAGAACTTGATGTATATATGAAGCGATCCCCCTGGAGCAAGAGAGTACAAAAATGCGACCCTTCGTAAAGTAAGGCCACCAATCATTCCGATATACTCGATAAACCCAACGACGATAATTTACTTCCGGTTCATACGTATTCCGTGTATAAAAGAAGAATCCGGTTATCCGGATGTCCTAGCCACGAAGCTTTCCTATCTCTTCGCAATGGACACTCATTTTTCGCGAATATCGATTTTTTTTATTTCAGGTAAAATATATTTTAAAAAAAACCTTTTTTTTTCCTCTTTTTTCAAATTGTGATTGAAATTATGTATTATTTTTTGCGAACGAAAATACTGATGTAATTTGAGAAATAATGAGGAAAAACCAGAGAGGGGTGAGGGAGAGATACTCTGGGAAGTTTACGTAACAATCTACGGAAGTGAAGCTATCTGCACCCCAGAGAGAAAATGTACGATATAGAGCAAGGCAACTCAAAAAAAAAAGGGTGAGAAAAGTGCGTGAAAATTCCAATGGCGTAGGAAACCGTGGTTTCGCCTCCTAACTCATGCGTTTAAATTACCTTATTATGAAGATCCGGGTCTGTCATAATTACCGGAACACTTTTCTCGCTCTCTCTCTTATATTTTAGTTTATAATTAAGTTTTAGTTATTTTATTCTTTTTTGTTTATAATATTTACATAGTTATTTTTTTAGTTATATTTTAGTTTATAATTATATGTTCGTTATTATTATTATTATTATTATTATTATTATTATTTTCGTTGGCTTATATACTTTATATACTTTTTTTTTGTTTATTCAGTTTTTATTTGATTTATCATTACATTTTATTTCGAATTAAAACATTTAAAAAGAAACAAATTTTTTTATATTAGATTTTAGTTTATAATTATATGTTCGTTATGATTATTATTATTTTCTTTTGTTTATGTACTTTATATACTTTATTATCTGTTTATGCAGTTTTTATTTTATTTATCATTATTTTTCATTTGAAATTTAAAAGTTTCAAAAAAAAGTTAAAGTTTCGAGAGAATTTTTTTCTGGAGGTCCAGCGGTGACCCCAATAGTTGTTGAAGACATTCTTACAATTTCTTTTTCGGAAACTCGGGGCACAAAAGCGAAAAAAGAATTTTCTTTTTTTCCAGAAATTTTTTCCAAATTATTTGGAAAAATATTGAAAAAGTTCGTCTTCGAAATGAGATTTTTAGAGTCGTCCTTGAACCAGCCGGAACTTTTTGAAAAACGTTTTAATTCGAAATCAACTCGTTCGAAGGGTACTTTTTGGAATAAATTTTGGAATAAAAAATCTGAAGATATGTAGAGAAATAAAGAGCGAGAATTTGCGAGATTTCGACTCGTCCTCAGTAACGAGTGCAGTGAAACGTTGCTGAAAAAAAAACAAACAAAAAGAAAACGTGAGAAAAGAAACGAGGGAAAAAAAAATAAAGCTTTTTCACGTTCGCTCCGGAGTCACCAAAGCGTTTGCCTTTTCCCCTTTCGCGCAAAGAGTCGCCTGGAGAACGAGATGCATGACGTAAAAGAAACTCAAAGCAACAGGATGTCGGATAGCTTTAGTATCTGGCTGGAAATATGCGTCGCGTAAATGTGAATAAGCTCGGAGATTGCGTGAGAGAAAAAGCGAGGGGGGATGATGATGATGATGGATTTTACTATTTTATTATTATTATTATTTATTATTTATTATTTTATTAAGTAAAAAAAAACCTCCGGGCAATTTGAAATAAAACAAAAATTATTTAAAAATGTACATATAATGTTTATCAAAATAATATCTAAACAATAATATAACAAAATACCAAAATAAGTAAAAACGATTAATAATATTTATTATTTTTTATATTTTGGAAAATAATAGATATTATAAAAAATAATAAAAATAGAAATAACGAAATTAGAAGAAAATAAAATAATTAAAAAACGACCAATAATAATATTCACTATTTTTAATATCATAAACAATAATATATTAATAAATATTTTTCCTGTCCAAAGAAATAATAATAAATGATAAGGGATAATATATAAAATAATAAAAAGTAAATAAATTAGAAATAATAATACGAATTTTTATACTGACAAACAGTACATAAATAAATAATAATCATAAATAAAATTATAATTAATAATAAGGAATAATATCTAAAGAAATAAATATTCCTAAATAAATAAATAAATATAAAATAAAATTACTAGTATGATAAAAAATAATAAAAATGCATAAAAATAATAATAATGAAATGCACTATGTTATTCATACTGCATTTTACTCCTGGGTACCAGGAGTGAAGAGGACCAGATATACGACTGGTGGTAACTGTCACCTATGTTCTAGGTGTAGAACCTCCCGAAGAGGAACCTAGGAAAAGAGAGGGACTGAGAGAGGCCACATGAGTGGCAAAGGGTCTTGACGAGTTTATGAGAACATAACTTAGGTGCAAGTATGCAACTTTTCGGTGGGGTGACCCGACGTTGTTCTCTACATGTGGGTGCAAAAGGAGGAAAAGGGAGGGAAGAGGGAGAGAGAGGAAGACTCTGCTGAGTTGGTTCTTGCGCTTGAGGGAATTCCAAAGTCTATCCTGTGAGCTTGAAGGACACGAGAACATAAAGGAGTCGAGAAGTAGAGCATTTTGGAAGCTCAGTACTCCTCCTCTGGCCTCCTTTATTTTTCCAGGGCCCATCGAATTTCATGGGACGTCAAAAAGTCCTCATATTTCATCGAGACGAAAATGGACACCCTCATCGTTTTGTTTCCTCATTTCCGGTCATTGGACCCTTATTTAGATGGCTACAAATATTTTTTTCTTTTTTATTAATCAATTATTAATTACATTTATTTTTATTCATTATTTTTATTGATTTTTAAAACAAACTTTCGATTTTTCAATTATTTTATTTTTATTAATTTTCAATTTTATAGGTTGTTTCAATTAATTTTTAAAATATCATTCATTTTTTAATAATTGTATTTTAAAAATTTTTTATTATTATTTCTTTTAATTAATTTTTTAAATAAACATTTTATTGTTTTTAATCATTAAAAAAAATTCAAACAAAACAAACCCAAACAAAAAATAATATTTAAAGGAATACATCACCCCTTAAGAGCTTTTTTCGCAATAGGGGTGGTTTTTTCATTCAAGGGTAGTTTCCGGGGGTGAAAAAATTCTCATTGATTACTCATGAATCCAGATTCTCCGTGCAGCAACTTCGCGCCGAAAAAAATCAGTTCTTGAGGGAATTAAAAAACAAAAAAAGAAGAAATGTTTTTTTATGGAGCATCGAAAGATAGGTTAGGTCTTGGACCGATCGAAATACCGAGGTACGAGATGGCGGAAGCGGAGGCCCAATTAGCCCTCGGTTCACCCCACGAACTCTCGTTGTTTGGCGTGTACCTCATGAGATGTAATTATTTATGATAATTTATACGGAACGTGGCAGCAGTGAGAAAAGAGAATAGGGCCGGGTTAGACCAACGGACTCATCCCAGCCCAAGGGATGAGCGAAAAGAAGCACCGAGTGCGAAGGCCTCGGAGGGTCGTGAATAAGAAGAGCCTCGCAGATACGAGAGAATGCACGCTCCGTATATTCCTTTTTCTTTCGCCTTCTTTTCTTTTCCTCTTTTTGTTGCCTCATTTTTTTCTCTCTTTTTTTTTCTTTATAAAAACGTGCACTCGACGTGCCTCAAGATTCTTAACGTTTACTTTAAATTACCCTTGGCAGAGAGAAAAGAACGTATGCACTTTTTTTTCCAGCCCCAACCTGGTTTTTTTTTCACTGGCTGAAGAACTTACGACCTTCCAATGTTTATAATAACAATGAAAATTGCCGTTGCTTGTTACTCGACTACCCGCTCGGCCGCTCTTCACTTATTTAATATATTTATTAATCATCTAATTATTATTATTTTATATATTATTATTAAAGATTTTATTCTATAGCTTTAAATATTGAGGAACTAAGTACTTGATGTTTGATATTTTTTAATGATATTGAATATTTTAAATAAAGTACAATTATAATTAATTTTATGAAGTTAAAAAACTTATTAAATGAGTAATTTCTCAATGTGGACTCAGTAGCTACTCAATATCATGAGGCTTGATTCAGTCAGTAATTGTGGCTTGATTGAGTAAGTCTGTAATTGAGGCTTGATTGAGTACGCCAGTAGTTGAAGCTTGATTGCGTAAGCCAGTAATTGAGGCTTGATTGGGTAAGCCAGTAGTTGAGGCTTGATTGAGTAACTCAGTAATTGAGGCTTGATTGAGTAAGCCAGTAGTTGAGGCTTGATTGCGTAACTCAGTAATTGAGGCTTGATTAAGTACATCTGTAATTGAGGCTTTATTGAGCAAGTCAGTAATTGAGGCTTGATTAAGTCAGTACTTGAGCCTTGATTGAGTCTGTACTTGAGGCTTGATTGAGTCTGTACTTGAGGCTTGATTGAGTCAGTACTTGAGGCTTGATTGAGTCAGTACTTGAGGCTTGATTGAGTCAGTACTTGAGGCTTGATTGAGTCAGTACTTGAGGCTTGATTTGGTCAGTACCTGAGGCTTGATTGAGTCAATACTTGAGGCTTTATTAACCCATTACTTGAGGCTTGATTGATCCATTCCTTGAGGCTTGATTGATCCATTACTTGAGGTTTGATTGATCCATTCCTTGAGGCTTGATTGATCCATTACTTGAGGCTTGATTGATCCATTACTTGAGGCTTGATTGATCTATTACTTGAGGCTTGATTGATCCATTACGTGAGGCTTGATTCAGTCAGTACTTGAGGCTTGATCGATCTATTACTTGAGGCTTGATTGATCCATTACTT
>JAPYZJ010003198.1:0-20121 GCA_030522765.1 Ophioninae sp. B BG-2022a | reverse complement strand
ATTGAAGGCTGGACGGCCTAAACTGACTTGAAATTCGTATTCAGCGGGTCGAAAAACATGCCCGTAGATAGGTGGCGCCCGGTGTACAGACAATTTTTTGTTTTTGTGTGCCGGTGTTATTTTTTAGAATTTATTGTAATTATTTTAATTATTTACCTTTTAGGGTCGACAAATGTATCACGCACTCTGACCGCTTATGTTGTTGGTTTGTACGTTAATTTAAATATAGTCAGCGGTCAGAGTGCGCGATCATTTTTCGGCCCTCAAAGGTAACCGAGAAAAATAATGATGATAATTAATAAAAATTAAGTAATCAAATAAGAGTTAATAGTAATGATTAAAAAGAAACAGTATATAATAAAGAAACGAAGCCAGAACCGCTACGAACGGGACCATCGGATCACTTTTAATATATACGTGCACTTTCTGGTCATTCTTTTTCGCGGCCGAATGGATGTTTGTTTTTGGGGATAATGCTTTATCGCTTGATGAAACTCTATGTTAATGAATATAACAATGGGAATATAAATATATTTCCGCTTACCTTTATGCATTAAAATTTATCTGGCATAGGGACGGGTGCGAGTGAAGCACAATCAATTTTTTACAAATAAGTTGTGATTTCGATTTATTGTTGCGATACATTGTTTGTATACATTGAATGATAAAAAAACGAATGTATGAATGAAGAGCTAAATAAACATTCGAATAATTCAAAAGTCGCCGTCGCGTGACGTCACGGGCGAGTCGTACTCACGATCACATTGCTTTTTAACACGCTTTTATTAGTTAGTATTTATTTCTCACTTTTAACTATGTATGTTAGAAAACATTGGAATCTCATTTTGACCCAATACCCGGTCTCCGATTAGGATGAAATTTTGCACACGCTCTCAGTTCTGATGACGATACATGACTAGCTAAGAAACGTCATTACAAATCCAATATGGCAGCCTCCTGAAGATAGCGAACTGGCTGTTTGGATTCCACCTCCCCCGATATGGGTATCAAATGAAAGGGTTTGCTGTCAGGAATACGAAAAAAATAATCACGTGACTTAAATCCAATATGGCGGACGTGCAAGATGGCGGACAGGCTATTTGGAATGCACCCCCATGATATGGGTATCAAATGAAAGGGTTTGCTGTCAGGAATACGAAAAAAATAATCACGTGACTTAAATTGAACATGGCGGATATCCAAGATGGTGGATTGGCTATTTGAAATGCATCCCCATGATATAGGTATTAAATGAAAGGGTTTGCCGAATGGAATACGAAAAAAATTATCACGTGACCCAAATCCAACACGGCGGCCGTCCCAAGGTGGCGGATTGGCTATTTGAAATGCAGCCCTATGATTTAGGTATAAAAAAAATATAAAATAAAAATAATAGTTTACAAAACTAAAAAACACGTTTTTAGCACGCACTTAAGATTTCAAGTAGAGCGTTTTGTCCAAGAATAATAGTTTAAAAACTAGAAAAGACGGTTTTAGCACGCACTAAAGATGACAAAATAATTCGGACATTTAGTTTGATGACATTAGAGTTTGCCCTTTGCCAAATCTTCATCAGATCGCAGGTAAACATAAACAATTTCAGTTCGTGACGAACGATTAATAATTACCTATGCGAAATGGTTATAAGTAGGTAATCATCTTTATTAAATATTTATTATGATATATTATGAAAGAAAGCGTGGACCGTTTTGTCGAAAAAGAGTAAAGAGTACATAAACGCTCCATGCTATCTTTCATAATAAATCATAGTAAATATTTAACAAAGATGGTCATCTACTTATAACCATTTTGCATACTTTATTTATCGTTCGTCACGAACTAAAATTGGTTGTTTACCTGCGATGGAATGAAGATTTGGCAAAGGGCAAACTCTTGAGTCAGCAAACTAAATGTCCGAACTATTTTCTAATTTTTAGTGAGTGCTAAAACCGTGTTTTTTACTTTAAAAAACTATTATTTTCGGACAAAACGCTCCATTTGTAATTTTTAGTACGTGCTAATAGCGTGTTTTACAGTTTTTTAAACTATTATTTTTATTCCCTTGACGCCTTCGTTTCGATTTGGTCGCACATGACCGTGTTCAGTGTCCATGTATTCGTGTAGCTGCCAAAGCGACCACGCTCGGTTCTTCCCAAAGCTTTCCGAGTGTCGCTCGCACACGGACACGCGCTCCTATGCTTGTATGACGGGAGCGTAAGAGCCTAGAGTGGGGGTCATTTTTACGCGCCTTCTGGCTGCTATATTGGTGACTCGGCGCCTCTACGGGATGGTGGCTCCCCGTGGAGGTATGATGGCTCGCTGTTAAGGGGGCAGAGAGAGGCGGCAGATTTCTGCCGAACGAATGACGGGTGGCGGCTGGTCCAGGGGACAGCTGCTACCTCCTTTCTCCGATCTGCCTGAGCGGGTGAGTGGGATGGTGGATCACGGCGGGAAGGGGAGTGCTGCTGGGGCTGCTGCTGTGAGGCTGGATCTCGACGTGCCCCTCGTTGTCGGCGGGCGGGCTTACGCTATTTTACAAGATTCTCGGGTCTCGCGGGGCTACACATTTTGGCGGCTTAAGCAAATTATGAGAAGAAAGAAGAAACGCAATGGGGGTGGGATTGACAGTGCGTGTTGGAAAAGGATATAGGGGTTTCGGGAGAGCCAGCGTCGAAGCCTGCGAGCAAATTGTGACGCAACGGCACACATAGTTATATTATATTGAATCGTTTCCCGATTTATCGGGGGCCTTTCCCCAAGAAAACGTCCTTTTCAGGGTTCCTTACACAAAGGGTAAAACAGGTGTCACCAGGCTGTATCTCATGAACCGTGATAGTTAGAGAGTTGAAATTTTCACAGATGATGTATTTCTGTTGCCGCTAAAACAACAAATAATAAAACTCAAATTAAATTAAAAATTAAGGGGGGCTCTCATTCAAGAAACTTTGTTTTTCGGCCCTTGGTACGCAATCCTTCGTGCGCGAGTCCGACTCGCACTTGGCCGGTTTTTCTTGGTTATCGTCTTATCGTGTAGAGAGGCACTTGTGTTGGTGGGTACGAGAAGCCGCGATTGAGGCGACGGATTCGGTCCACGAGAGATCTTAGGAGGGTTCGTGCGGCTCGAGATTTCCAAAGGAGATTTCAAGGTTCCTCGATTTTTTAGGGTTTTCGGGAATGCCTGAGAAATCCACGGCTTTGAGAAGCGCGCGTCGATCTATCATCGTCGGCATTCAAGTTGGACATGGATCTGTTTCTCGAAAGAGAGAAAAAAAAAGGATAACGGAAGACTCGAATTTTTATTTTATTCTGCTTGTGAGGAGGCTTGGTACAAGGCCAGTGAAGGAATTTATGAGCGTACTGATGAAGAGGCAGGTGCGTGGGACCGTGGAAGGCTGGCTAAAAGTGGTCCGGAGTTCGACGGACCGCGGGCGTATAGCTCGGAAGGTGGTATTTCGCTCGAGGTCGTGGCGCTCGCCATCTCTCTCACTCCCGTATCCACGTTTCTCTCTCTCTCTCTCTCTCTCTCTCTCTCTCTCTCTCTCTCTCTCACTCGCGCTCACAGCTCGGGTTGTTTGGACTCGTCCGTCGCCTGTAAACAAGAGTGGTTGTCGCAGCGTCACAAGAGTGCATCTCGCAGCGGCCCCGTCGCGAGATCCAAACGTTAGTGAAGCTAACGAAATAAATTGTGTGAATAATTCTCTTATTCTCTTATGGCGGGCTGGCCTTTATACAGAACAGTTGGATTCCGCATCGCCACATGCGGGTCCACAGATTTCAACCAGTAAAGTTGGTTCACAAAGGTTCGGGGATTCCCTTCAGGAGAAGGGGATACCAAATATCAGGATTCGGAGACTCCATTCGTACTTCGGGTAACGGGAACAGATTTCGGGGATAGGATAGGATCTGAAAGAGATCCTGAGAATATGACTTTGTCGAACTTCCCCGAAATCGGAGAGATTTCCTGAATTCCCTATCCTCGATCACCCGCGGTCTTCTGGCCTTGAGTTCACACTTCTAGCGCAATGCTGAGGCTTCTCTCAAAGTAGAAGTCCCACCCGCGAACCTGTGATTAGTTTACGATGGAGCCAGGGCTCATGAAGCAACGTGCTCCAAAATTGACCCGAGCTGTCAGGTACTTTGCAGACGATTACTCAGTTTAGTTAGTCCCCGAGTTAATTGTGCGCCTTCTTAAATAGCCTAAGGCGGGTCAGGGAAATTTCCCTTTCTTCAGGGAACCTGAGGTATCGTCGGCTAGGAGTTGGAAGTCACGTGGTTAATTGGTGGGGTGTCGTGTGAAATCTGCCGCTGATCAAAATTTGGGGAAATTGTTGTTGGTTATTGTAAAAGTAGAAGGAGTTGGTCGGACGCGGGTATCAGGATTTCATGAGAAGCGAGTAGGTATCCGCCTGTAAACGGGGCTATGGTCGATGTCCCCTGGGCGTTGGCGCGACGTACCCGTGGTCCCTCCTTAGAAGCACTTGCGCCGGGCTTTCCCGGCTGGCTGCACCCACAGTGGGCCACGCTTCCAGGCTCCGTGAGCGGCGCGATGGCTACCCGGTGTGGATTCCCGGGATTCCCTCGCGCCATA
This sequence comes from Ophioninae sp. B BG-2022a, assembly GCA_030522765.1. NCBI lineage: Eukaryota > Metazoa > Arthropoda > Insecta > Hymenoptera > Ichneumonidae > Ophioninae sp. B BG-2022a. The sequence goes on along the minus strand of JAPYZJ010003198.1, from coordinate 15,533 downwards.
ATATACCTTTCATACCTTCCTCGGCCAACGTTCTGTCGAAATATATTGTAACGGGTTTCGCCTAATTACACCTTTTATTTATAGGATTCGGGTACGATTATACAGTGAATTAATAACGGTCGTTGATCATTAGTCATTTTGAACATTTATTTTGAAAACGGCTTTTTAAATGCACTGTACATTTTATTTTCGCGGGCTCGTCGATCCAGCTATCAGTATGACGATTGCATGGGTAGAGCTACTACCGAGACTTCGCAAAAGTTTTGGGAAAGTGCGCTCGAGTCTCGTTTCCCGTTTCCTGATTTTATAATATTCACCGTGTTATAATATTTAACATCTGATTCGTTGTTAAATACGTTGAGTGCCATGTCAGCCATCGGTGGCTGATACGAGACTTTTTGTTTAGACCGCGGCGGTCATCGGTGGCTGACCCGAGACTTGCCATGAGGTCAATGCCTATAGGTATCACGGTCCAAACGTAAACTATCGTCTACGGCGATCGGAAACACCAGCCTTACAATACAAGCGCATAGAAGCGGCGCGCGTGGCCTGAACGGGGTTATCTTAGAAATACGGGTGGCGCTCAACGTGCTAATTATGTCTTCCTCTGGATACTCTCGCCCGAGCACTGCCTTTTTTATTATTGTCTCTATATTGTTTTATGGTTTCTTCTATGTTTCTTAGTACTTAGTACTTCTGTGTTTCTCAGTAAACCGGATATAATGTTATGTCTTCATTAAATGTAAGTTGAGAATTTCCCTCAATCGAGCCCCAATGAGATTTCCTTTCGGCCTTTCGTTACATTTCTATCTTTTCCCAGTCGACGTCCTCCTTGCTTTTCCAGCTTGAACTTATGCCCTTCGAGTACTCGGATAATTTATTTAAGGCTTAGCCGGGTATCTCAATTTGTACGCTTTCAGGACTAATACTGTGATAAATTTGAAATAAATTTTGTTTCACAACTTTTGCTTCATTTTTCAATTTGGATGTTTTGTACTAGGAATTTTCCTTGCTTTTTCAGCTCGGATTCTTCTGAAGTATTTGTCTAAAACTCGGCGTTTTCCTTACGTCGGGACCTTGTGGGAGGTGCATCGAGATACGAGCTCCCACTTCGCGTGCATGTAGGGTGGGTATCCATCTACCACCCGCCGAAATTGTAGGTGCCAACTCAGCCTCGTTTTTGAGTTATCGCCTGATAAAGTTTGGCAGTTGATCAAGTTCAGAAAAACTTCAACTCTGTAACAAGTAAGCCAGCGGCAAGCGAGCAAGGCTACCGTCTATACGACTCTGGATCGAGGCCCGTCTATGATATGTAAAAAATTGTTTTTTTAATAATTATTAAAATTTACCATTAATTAGTGAAATACGCAAGGAACTGAAAATAATGACTAGTTTTATGAATAAAAATAACGAATTGAATATAAATTTTTTTTCAATTTCTTGCTTTTTTTAACAAGAAATTGGCCACAATGAAAACGTTGATATTCAAAAATATTTGCTTGTTTACTGCAAAATTGAAAAAATCTTACAAAATGATTTCGAGAAAGTGGTCAGCAACCAGCCAGACGTCGCGATAGGACCGTAAAAATTGTATACCTGTCGGGCCGACTGGTCGGGGACGCGTCTAATCCTGTAGACGGTCTGTGAAAAAGATTATTCAGCAATAAGAAAATATTTTTAAAAAATAATATTGTGGCCACTTTCTTGTTAAAATAAAAAAACGCAAGAAATTGGAGAAAAAATTTGATATTTAATTCGTTATTGTCATTAATAAAAGCTAATCGTTTTTTTTTAAATTCCTTGCGTAATTTGTCGATTAATGGTAAATTTAAATAATTATAACAAAAAAATTTTTCAAATATCATACATGGGCCTCGATCCACAGTCGTCTGCGCGCTATCGGTGCCCGCTCATCGCTAGGCCGCTGGCTTACTGGCTACAGAGTTGAAATTTTTCTGAACTTAAGCATCCGCCCAAATTTAACAGGCGATGTCTCGAAAACGAAGGCGAGTTAGCTCCTACAATTTTGACGGGTGGTAGGTGGGTCTCCACCCTACATGCACGTGAAGTGGCAGCTTGTAACTCGATAGACCTCCCACAAGCGCCTTTCGTTAATCAGGAACTTTCCGTGCTTTTCCAGTTAGGATTGTTCTAAAGTATTTCCCAAAAAATTGGCGTTTCCTCAGTCAGGAACTTTCCTTGCTTTCTCAACTCGGATAGTTTCTTTTCGGTACTTCCCCCAGAAATTGACTTCATACAAGAGTTGCCTCTCAGCCCTCAGCTCGCCCCTTCTATACCCCGATTTCGGTGCTCGATTTACCCTTCCCGGTTATCGTTTATTAATTTAAAAATTGTTCTAACAATGTTTTGTTCTTCTCCCTTATTTCCATGGAACCATTTCCCAGGTGCCGCTAGATGGCGCCACCGGTTCTGCTATTATCATAACGCGAGAAGGCGGTGCTCAAGGTTATCGACATTCCGATTGTTCGAGTTTGGGGCCCATTAGATGTCCCTATACGTCTCAATATGTGAGATTCCTTATTTTCGGTACTTTCGAGTTTTACTGCTCGAACTGTCTAAAAGGGTTACTAATGTATAAAAAAAAGTACATAAAAGGCGCTCGTACGTCGGTGAACGATACACTTATCGCTCCGGACACTAACAAGTGTATTAGTGTTCGGCGGGGCGGTTCCCCCACTACGCGGGTATTCCTGCTCATCGGTGTGCGCTTGCACACGGTAGTGTGCGACGGCAAAGGCACTATCGGTGCACGCGCTTTATAGCAGATGTCGGAACTATTATGTGTTATGGTTTTAGGGCGTTTGACTTTTTTTTTAAGGGAGCGATTGCAGCCTGGACGGTATGCGCTGTTAGCTCTGTAACCTGTCTATTACCTAGTGTCTCTACAAAATGTATTCGGTCAATTTATTCGGTAATAATCCACCAAATATGACTATCAACGAATTGTAATAAATAAATAATCAAATGAATGACTAATTATTCATAATTAATTATAATTTTAAACAATTTTATCCAACCCTCAGTGACAAATGGCAAATAAATTGCAATGGCGTTGTCGCTGAGGGTTGGCCGGAATTGCCTAAAATTGTTATTGATTATAAACTATTATTTATTCATTTGATTTTGTATTTATTACAACACGTTCATAGTTATATTGGGTGGATTATTACTGAATACATTGTTCGAAAACATTTTGTAGAGACAAAAGGGAAAGGACAGGTTACAGAGCTAACAGCGCATACCGTCGAAACCGCAATTGCTCACAAAATGAAAATGATAAACTTCCGAAAAGCGCATGGAGCCGATTAATCTGAAATTTGGTATGATAACGTATTTTGACCCCGTTATCATGAATATCGCAACGAAAATGGGCGCAAACGTCATTTCGAATATAAAAAACGAAGGAGAAAGTCTGTTCGTTCGCCATGCATAATCGCGCATTCCTAGCCAAATTAGATTGTTTTAGCTTTACCCAGAAAAATTATGTGTATGTGTACAACGCAGGTAAGGAACTGTAGGGCGCCACTTCCACATTTTCCACAACTCATAACCCTCTCCGCTGCGTGTGTGTGAGTGGGTATAAGCGTTAATCAACAGTCTTCTAGAAGATTATACATAAAATTCTCCACTCACTTTTAAGAGCCTTCGGTGATGCAAAGCAAAGGACTACGCTCGACCTGTGCGTTCTTCGCCCATCTGCTGATCATTGTAATACTTAAAGCGCCTAGCAACTCTTTGACGGTGATCCTTAGTGTCATGGTGCCGCAACGTAAATGTAAGCACTTCGTGCAAAAATTCTTCTCCCACTCCATTAACAATGGCGAAAGTCCCAGAATGGTACCCGTGTAAGGTCGGCCATGTTTAGCCGTCGCCTATGACATCTTGTAAAGAAAGCCAAGGGATTTTATTAATTGGTTGTATTAACGTATCCACGTTAGACACCATAATATTGTGATGTCGGTTTGGGGAAGATTGTCGATTTTTAGTTAAAAGGAATGACTGACTCGCTACAGAACGCGGTCATGTCGGTGTACACGAAGTTGAGCTACTTGACCTAAGTTTATTCAACGGGCAGATCCGGCGTCTTACAAATTCGGCGACTTACTGACTAACTTAGCCTAGAAAGGAGGCAACTTATAGGGCTGGAGCGTGGGAAATCGTGAATAGTGGGAAGAAGGGCCTACGTGAGGTTTGAGTCGTTCTTCTCAAACCCTCTTAGAAAAGGGTTTTCTGAGAATTCAGAAAACCAGTATTTGACTATTCCATTTGGGACCTCGCTTGGGCGGAAGCGATAAATTTGGAAAAGGCCCGACGATTGTCCGAATGCAGCTTCGGTGATAAAAATGTACACGGGAAGAATGTTAGAATCCTTCTAATGTTGGTGAAGGAGTTTTCGTCAGAATGTCGGTCGATGCGACGGAGGTCATAAAATTCGAGGACCGGGTCGGACTGTGGGAAAGGAAAAAAGGAAAAATTATCATCTTATATTATACCTCCTCCCTAATTTAAGAAAATTCATACAAAGAAAATGAATTTCCTTCAGCTTTTCTTCAAGTTTTAAGTCTAGTTGTTCGAGATCTTTCTCATTATTCTAAGTAAACATTGTCCTGGTTGCGTTGGTCACTACTAATGTACATGGGCGGAGCCAGCATTGGGCTCAGTGTGGGGCAGCAGTCTAAAATCATATGTAACTACCAAACTATACCCGCGGTCTAACCCCGGTAAATTTTTCCGAATTATCTGAAACATTTTCTTATTGCTCACCTCCTACACCACGAAACCTTCTATCCAAAAATGTGTCTCTAGCTTCAGCTGTTTGGGCTCTAGGCGTATGCCAATTTGTTAATCAGTCAATTTAGAGGTTTATAATTATCTATCTATAGATAGTACTTTCAGGTATAGTGAGTAAACAATTACACATAGGTATTATAGGTTGTCTATTTATTTAGTTATTAACAACTTCACAGTATTATCTACTTTAAGACAAGCCACCGTGGGTTCTGGCAGAACATCCTTAGCACTTCGGCTTCCAATTTATTTTTCGCTTCGGCGATCCTCATCCTGTGAACACTGAGCATACAGAGACCGCTCAGACGATTTTCACTGATGGTGGAGTGAAGCCACGTCTTGACACGCCGTACTGTACTGAAAGACCTCCCTATAGTACAGGTCGTACACGATTGGGCCAATAAAATAGCAAGCGCAGTTTTCATGCTCGGATAAAACATTTCTGAATCCTTGATCAGTTTTGCCACTTGCATGTCTTTCAGAACATTCATTGTTAAATTTTTTTCTTTCCAAAAGTTGTACCATAGTTCAGCCTCGCCGTGGAAATTACCACTTAAGTTAGAAAACTCGCGAAAGATCTCTGTTTTTTTCAAAAATTCTTCGAATATCATTTGCAACATGTTATGTGGGTGAAATGGGATCAAAGAATACGCCGGTAAGCTGTTCTCCGAGAAACGCTCTTCCAATGACGTAATTAGCGAGTCACGGTAAGGAAGGATTAACGATCGTTTCCAAAACTGGGCAAGACTCTCTGCCAGAGGATTTGCACGGTGCGTCTGTCTTTTCACGATACGTGGCATTGTAAAATCAACTTCTAGAGCGTCAGCGATCACTTGAGCTTCAGCTATGAAACTGCCGCTGTGGTCGTCCACATTTTCACGATGATTTTTAATGGGTCGATGATTCTTTTAATGTGATTCGCACACTGGAGCAAGTCAATGCTTTTTTACTGTAACACATTTTCGATCGGTTGAAGCAGTGCGGAATATTTCGCAATAAGGCAAACTGAGACAATAAATTCTGAATTTATAGGAGCGCAGTATAGCTAAAAAGCCGCTTTCCTTGTAGCATTGTTGCTTTCTTTCGACAATCTCAAAAGTGCTGTGGCCATTTGGATGTAATTTTCTTTGAAAATAGCCATGCACTTATATTTTTGCGACCAGCGCGTTTCACATAGCATCAGTATATTAGGCACGTGCTTACGACGTTGAGCCGATTCTCGAAAGAATTTTATGATTTCCTCCATTGTGCCGAGTGTATTACGTATTGCAGGGATTTGGTTTAAATCATGAACGACCAAATTTAATTTGTGGCTGGCGGAGTGGAAAAACAGGGCTTTTATATATTTTTCTCTTAGTAGCTTTTGAACGCCACCATCTTTCCCCGACATTGTGGAGCAGCCGTAATAGCCTTGCCCCACACACTTTTCTGTATCGAGGCCCACGTTCGTTACAAAGTTATCTATGGCAGAAGCAATAGATTTGGCGTCCATGGCAATTAGTTCGACGAAGCCTAGAAATTCTTCGCAAATCAACATCCTTTCTTCGTCACAAAATCTGACGCCGATGGACAGTTGCTCCTTGCCTGCGATGTCGCAGATCTCGTCTGCCAGAATACTATATGCATGTGCTTTTTTCTCACCATCTATGATATCATCTCTGAAAATATCTCCAGGAATAGTTATTATTTCATTTTAAATCTGAGGCGACATTTATGTTGCATTCTTTGAACAGGGTTCAAGAGTGCTCCTTTAATGTTCTATCGCCGGACTCGATTTTAAGTTTGATTAGGTCTTCAAACAGTCCTTCATGAAGGTCTTTGCTTCTTAATGGCAGATCGTGGGTACAACAAAAAAAAACGGTGTCTATAACAGATGCAACAATTTTTTTATTATTTTGTATGATTTTTTAATGAGCACTGACTAACTGCACATCCACAAGCATATTCTGTACAAAATTTTTTGCGGACGTGTTTGAGTTCATGTGACACTGAGACGCTGCATGTATTTTGGCAATCTCGTGCATATATTTGTATCTAAGGAATGGTCGCAGTGTGAATGAACCGATTGTTTTACTTGTCGCTCGAGGGAATAATACACAGTAAATACAGAGAGCGCCTTTCAATTTGGCAGAATATGGTAGCCAAGGAGCATATTCCGCGAGCCAGGTATGCTTGAACTTTCTTTTTCGAAGAACAGCATCCTTGGCGAAGTCGCAATCTCGTGGAGGCACCCAACAGTTCTTTAAAATTTCAAGTCTTTGTGCTAAAGTCATAGAAACTGAGCGACCTAGAAAATGTCGCACGTCATTTTCGGCGTAGTTATGTAGATATGGAGTGGAAGAAGTTTGCATTGAAGCTGTAGGTCCTGAGTCTGTACACACAGTAGCACTCGTACTGGCTGTGGCAGCATCATTGCTAGCCGCTGCTAAGCTCTTTTGTTTCGACCCTTCTTAATGGCAATTACTTTCGCCACTGCTTTTTTCTGGTTTTTTTTCTTTTCTGGTTCTCTAAAAAATGAGAAACGAAGTCTCAGTAATAAATAGACTCATCCAACATATCTGTCACCATGGCGTCACGGAGCAACAAGCTAACTAAAACATTCCCAATCCAAGAATGTGATCTATTCTATACCATATTTTATTAAAAAATACAACAATATCGGGCAAGCCCAATGCGAGAAATTTGTGGAAAAATCAGCAAACATACATACCTAGTTACTTAATACATAAAAGCGTACATACGCTCTAGGTTAGGTATGGTACCAAGTTCAAAGACTTCAAAGTATGTATCAACCTAACTAAATAAACTAGTTTAGGGTTTTACGCAGAAACCTATACCTAGAGGATAACGAATAAGCAGGTCAGGTAGTAAAGTTATTGTAGATGCAGATTTAAATGTCTATTGTCGGCGGCGGGCGAGCGGCGGTTAGAGGGCGATAGAATATACCTATAAGTTACCGCACGTACCTTCCCCACTACAAAATTTCGTGTCAAGTTACGTGGCGGTAACTATAGGTACCCAAAATATTGTATCAATGCAACCAAAAAATGTTTGCTGCACGCTCAAATCGCTCAAATTAAGCTAATTTTTAATGATGAGCATAACAGATAGGAATAGTAATATATAGATAGATATGTGGGTCGGTACGTACCTCTAGCAGCGCTAAAAAAGATCTAATATCCATTGCAGATTGCAGGTCTCAGATCAGAGACCAGGCAGATAAGTAGATATTAATTAAAGTAGATAGTTGGCACTTAGTTCTTGCTATTGCGCACTACCAGAAGCAGTTTACTCAACCCAATTTAAAAATGTTCACTAGATTTAGATGCGGCAGATGCCTACTAAAGTAGGATATCTATTTATGTAAGTATAAGTAGATAGAGCTCGAAACACAACACTGGCATACATGTTAGGTACCACAGTCACTGTCTGTAAAATCTTCTCTAAATAAGTATTTCACATAACGTCTTCGCAAGTCTCTTTGTTGTCCTTTTCAATTAAGTATTAAGGATACAAAAAACACCGGCCAGCACAGTTCATATAAATATTAAGTAAACTTGAAAGGAAAATAGTAAACAAGCAAACAATATGAATCGCACCACGATAGAAGAAGCTCTGCGCTGCGCGGGACGGGGTCGGCGGGCGGCGGGTTCTTTTCCGCTCAACTTAACCACTCACTCATACACACACACGAAAACCAAAAGGATTGCGTTTGTGTAACGCATGACCGACCGCCGCCGCCGCCGCCGCGCGATTCGTCGCGCGCGCGCTTTTTGTTTTGATCGCATTTTTTTGTGTCGACTGTCGAGTGGGAACTTTCTGACGGAGTATTGTAGTTGGCTAGTAAATAGATAATTACATTTTTAGGTTTGGTTAGGTACCTTGCAGGTGAGAGCCAGGGTGGGGAAAGTGCCCACCCTGCCCCGCCATGGCTATGCCCATGCTAATGTATTAGGGCTGTGTCGCGGAGCGTAATGTATTTCGAAGTTCCTTTCCCGTTAGGGATAGGAATAGTATGGAACACATCGAACAAATTAATTTCTATTACCGGTACCTTAATTACATAGCTAAACGATTACGTTAAATATGATGCTTAAATCGCTAACTTCTATGATTACCGAAAAGCAGAATCTTCTAATAACTATTGTATTTAATCTCAGCTTAAAGGGTGCAAATTGCGGGCAGTTTTTGCTTTTCGTTGGCTTCATCGTAAATCGGTGCCAAGCTCGGCGTAGCTCGCGTCGACTCATCACGATGTAGGCTTATTTTGGTGAGGTCGACGTAGTTGAGTACTCTCCAGTTTGGATGGTAGATCACGACCTTTCCGAGGTTATCCATGTGTGTGGCGTCTTCGAATCGTCCCGACCTTAATTCGTTGCTTATAATACACGTAACGAGAGGAAGGAGATGTAACAGCAAGATAATGCCTGTACAGAATGTTTGCTTAGTTTCTATGATAAGGTTTTAATTTGTTAACATGGATTAGCTTTCTTCTGTTGTTTAGCAATATCTCGTAGTTTCCGTCCGATGTATCATCTAAAATGATAGCTGTTCCTTCCCACTTCGGAGCAAGTGGGGTCTTGTCTCGCTCTCGACTTCGTCGCCTTTTGCGAAGATGGGTACAGTGCGATGTATGTAAGCATCCTGGACTGCCTTGTATCTTTTTTAACTGCGATCAAATTATCGCGTTCTCATTTGACGATGCTTTCGTGATCCGCACGTATTCCTTCAAAGTATTCGTCGATCGTCATGTTAGGCCTTTGAGCTGATAAATTATTTGGGATATTGGGTTTTCTTCCGAACTGCATTTCAAATAGAGTCAGTCATGTCCCTTCGTGTTTGGCTGTGTTATAAGCCATAGAGCCGAACTTTAATTTATTGTCCCAATCTTTTTGATGGTCATATATCAATGCTTTAATTTGTTCTTTTATTGGTCCGTGTGCTCGCTCGAGGTTGCCATTACTCTGAGGATAAAACGTTGTCGTTGTCATGTGGGAGATCTTAAGGAGCTTTACTAAATGCTTGCAAGTTTGGCTGACGAAATTTCGTCCGCCGTCGATTAAGATGATTTTCGGAGCTCCGTGAATGTAAATAAAGTGTTCGACCAGTGCTGCCACTTTTGATTGGGCATCCTGTGATTTCAATAGAATCAGCGTAATGTGTTTTGTGAGCTGGTCTTGTACAGGACGAATGTACTTATGACTCTCGTAAGTTTCAGGTAGTCGACCCACAAGTTCCAATGCAATTTTTTCGTTGGGTTTCTTTGGTGTGTCGGTAATTATTGATTCTACTAGTGGTTGTGTTCGCACGAGCTTTATTTTCTGGCACGTGTCGCATCTACGAATGTAATCTTCGATGTTTCTTTGCAGGTCGGGCCAGGTAGCAACGGCCATCACCCGATCGAGAGTCTTTGTTATTCGGAAATGACCGTGGCGCTTGTCACGTGGTATTGTTTAATGATGTCTATCCGTTCTTCTTCTGTACCTGGCTTGTACAGTTCCATGTCGTAAGGACAAAGAATGGGTCGTTCCGTTTTCTTTGATCGAATAAACGAGATCATCTTCTTAATTCTCATTTTTGTAACTGGATTTTCATTTAGGTGTTTGCAACCTAAATCAATCTTGGTAGGTTTATTGGTAACTGACAGTTTTTCGGCTAATACGTTATACTACTCGATTTCATCTCTTGCGAAATCGAGGTGCAGTTCATCTTCACTGTTTTCAAGATGGTCTGTTATCTTGATCCGCGGTGTGTTCCTGGGTGGTGTTTCCTCAGAATTTTCAGGAACCTATGGACTTTTTTTCGATAGTTTGAACTTTATGTAAAAAGGATCATTTCATTTTCCGTTTCTTCTAGATCATTTTCATTTTCCACTGTGTTTTTGGTGTCTGCTGCGTTGTCGCTTTCTTCTTCGATGACGATATCTGATACTTCTTGATTTTCGGTCCCCTCATTCGGAGCGCCGTTGTGTTTTCCTTGACGGGTTGCTACGGGGTATATCCGTAATAGGGCATCAGCGTCTGTATTCAGTGTTCCTTTTCTGTGAACAGCCTCGTATTCGTATTTCTCTAGTTTTAACCGGAGCCTCATTAGGCGACTATTCGTTGGAGGATTCGAGGTTTTAGAATCCAGATTAGCGGCTTGTGATCCATAAGAATTTGAAATTTCTTTCCAAACAGATATTGGCGGAAGTGCGTTACAGCCCAGACTATTGCCAACATCTTATTTTCCGTCATCGAATATCGTTGTTCGGCTTTATTAAGAATGCGTGATGCGTAGGCGATGGGACGATCTTTATCGATGCACATAGGAGTATTAGACTAAAAAATCTGGTCAAAATGATTAATTGGATTTTTCTACATTGTTATGAAATGAAATACGATAAAAAATATTTTTCAAGTATATAATATATGTGGGATATTTTCGGGAAATAAAAGCCTGTCGACTCTCAATTTTTGAAAGTGATAAAGGGTATTCTGATTTATTAAAATGAATTAAATACTAATGAAAGGAAACGAATCAATGTAGGACAAAAATGCTCTTGAATGGTAACACGTCTTTCCTGTTACGCATTCGCCGAAAAACTGAGGAGCTCGCGGCTCCCCTCTCCTTCGCAAGTCCCTACGCGCGCCCCTTCTCGTCCATGGCGACGCGACACTTCCTCGGAATCGCATTCTCTCATACATTTGCGTTCTTACATAACGCATGGAGATTTCGAGTTCCTACACTCGGCAGTCCTATTCACGCACATTCGCCCTTGAATGTGGATTCTCTGTAACGTCTTTTTCGTCGGTTTCTTCGTATTTTGACCACGGCTCCTAATAATCGGCCGCAGTCGATGTCTGACGCGGTCCTTCGTGATCGCCCACTCTTTGCACGAGGTACCAATCATTGCGCAAAACCTTCGAAATTTCGTAAGGTCTGAGGTATGTCGGCGCGAATTTGAATCCTGGCCCTTGCTGCGTCCTTCTTATCGCGACAATATCACCCTCGTGATAAGCTCGCGCCTCTTTTCGCTTTCGGTTGTACCCTCGTCGATTCTCTTCTTGTATTCGTTGCAAACGATCCTTCGCATGCTCACGAATTTCATCGCGTTCCTCCTGGAACGTCGTCGCGAACTCTTGTTCGACTAGTTCGCGCAGCGAATCGTCGTTTTTGAAGCGTGGTTTCGTCCCGAACATAACCTGGAACGATGTCGTACCGATGCTTCGATGGACCGCCGTGTTCAAATACTGTTGCGCAGTACTGTTGCGCAGTACTGTTGCGCAGTACTGTTGCGCAGTACTGTTGCGCAGTACTCAAGTGCTTGAACCACTCGCCGCTTTTCGGCGCACTCAATTTCATAATTAAGGGAACCAGCGTACGATTTACGCGCACGACCTGGCCGTTTGCCTTTGGGATTCACGTCGTCGTAAGAAGATGCTCGATACCATCGTGCTTGCAATATTCTTTCGCCGTGAAGGCCGTACCATGATCGGAGACTATGCAGCGTGAGTTGCCAAAAATTGCCGCTTGCTTCTTTAGTCTATCGATCGCCTCGGATGCCTTCGTTGATTTGGTTGCGTAGAACAACGTAAATTTCGTGAAGGCATCGACTACCACGAAAATGTGCTTGTAACTCTTTTCTGTATAAGCCAGGGGTCCGAGATAGTCTATGTGCCGTGTATCGAGTGGCGTCGTTCCTTTCGCGATCGAGTTCAGGTAACCTCCTTGTTTACCCGTCTTCTTCTCCGCCATGAAGCACTCCACACAGCTATGCACAACTCTCTCGATCTTCTGGCGTAGCTCCGGTATCCAATAGTCCTTGTTGAGTATTGTCTCAGTCTTGGCAATAGAGAAATGCCCTTTCTCGTGCGCACGTCGGATAATATACGCACTCAGCTTCCTCGGGACTATCAGACGAATTTCGCCGTCTACTTCTTTATAAAGGGGTCCTCCACGTACTACGCACCCCTTCCTTGATCGTTTTTCGACATCCTCAACCACTCGTTTTATGTCGTCATCGTCGTGTTGTTCTTTTCTCAACCGCGTTGCTATGCCGTCTTCACGCTGGTCGATTAGAAAACACGTCGGCAATGGGTTCCTGCTTAACGCATCTACATGGGCCATGTTTTTGCCCGGTCTGTACTCGACCGTGTACTGAAAGTCTTCGAGGTAGAACGCCCATCTTGCCACACGCACACAAATATCTTTTTTGCGCATTGTTAGCGTGAATGCGCGACAATTGGCTACAATTTTGAATGGAAAGCCTATTCAAGACACTCGGAACTTTTTGAGAGATCGCACAATAGCCAGCACTTCTAACCCATAGCTACAGTACCTCTCCTCCACCGCGCTCCGCTATCCGCTCGCAAAGTACATCGGGTGCCATATGCGTCGTCGCCAGTTTTCTGCATCAACACGGTGCCATACCCGTGCATTGATGCGTCGGCATGTAATTCCGTCTCGGCGTTGAACCTGTACAAACTTAATACTGGTTCTACACTCGGCGCCGCTTTAAAATTTACAAACGCGCCATTCTCTTCGTCGTCAAATCGAAATTCTACATCATTTTTGAACAAATTCGTCAACGGTCGTGCAATCAAAGAATACCTCGGTATAAATTTGCCAAAATACCCCGTGAGCCCGAGAAAAGACTGAAATTGCTTCACGGTCTTTGGCTTCCGAAAATTACGCATAGCTTTGGTTTTACGTTCAGATGGTCGCACTGTACCGTGCCCTACCACGTGTCCCAAAAATTGAACTTTGCGCTTCAGAAAATTACACTTCGACCACTTAAAACTTAGTCCGGCCTCGCTTGCGACCTTGGAAAGGCGCTCCAGATTTTTATTCCACTTTGTTCCTCCTGGGAAGGAACGATGATATCGTCCATGTACGTCAGAACAATGCGTTCGTTAATCAACTCGCGGAAAACGATATTAATGAACTTCTGGAAAATCGATGGGGAGTTACAAAGTCCAAACGGTACGCGACAAAACTCCAATTGTCCGTCCGGCACGATAAACGAAGTGTACTTTCTGCTCGCTTCATCTACTTCGACGTAAAAGAATCCGTTACGCAAATCTAATGTTGAAAAAACTTTCGCGTGTTGCAACAAGTCAAGTTGATCTTCAATCAACGGAAGCGGATAACGGTCTTTTACAATCTTTTGATTTATCATCCGATAATGAACGCACAACCGACTCGTACCGTCCTTCTTTTTTAACACGCTTTTATTAGGTTGACGTGTATGTACACTACCGCTCAAAAGTTTGGATACACCAGTCGATATTTCTTTTCGCACTTAAAGTTTGATAGCTCTGCCAAAAAAAAGATATTTGAAAATCCAAAGCGGCATTTTAAAGAAGATATATTCTTCAGTTTACTGTATTTTAATATTTTTTCAATTTTTTTTCTACCCAGTACGGATTTTGGTACATGGCCGTTTTTAGGCCTTTTTACGACCCTCGCAAATCCGACGCCGATTTTAAGGAATTTTTTTTATTTTTATTTTTCGCATAAAAACTTGGGAGGGCACCCAAAAGCTCGATATTGCTTTTTTAAAAAATTTTTTGCGATTTTTTTTTGGGAGTTATTTCATTTTTTGCCAAAAACGACAAATTTTGCAGAATTCAAAGTAACCCGAAAACGATAGGTTTTAAGAGAAAATGTTATGAATACAAAAAACTGCGTATTTCCATAATAAATCGCCTGGAATTTTTGCAGAATTTTTTTCTGACATTTATTTTTTTCTCGAGTATTTTGTCGAAATTCACGAGACAAATTTTTTTCCTGATTATAGGCCTCATTTGAAAGATCAGGCCCATAATAAATAAAATGTTTTAAGGCACTTAATACATTAACAGATTACCTTAAACCTACCGACCTTACATTACCTTAAAACATTTTATTGACCTGAAAGAAAAAAATTTGGCTCGTAAATTTCGAAAAAAGTACTCGAATAAATATATGTCAGAGAAAATTTTTGAAAAAATTTCAGGCGATTTATTATAGAAATATGCAGTTTTTTGTATTCATAACATTTTCTCTTAAAACCTATCGTTCTTGGGTTATTTTGAATTTTGCAAAACTTGTCGTTTTGGGCAAAAAATGAAATAACTCCTCAATAAAAAATCGCAAAAAATTGTTTACAAAAGCTATATGGAGCTTCCAAGTGCCCTTTCGAGTTTTTCTGAGCAAAAAAAAAAATTTCTTAGAATCGGCGGCGGATTTGCGCGGGTCGAAAAAGGCCTAAAAACGGCCACGTACCAAAATCCATACCGGGTAGAAAAAAAATTGGAAAAAATATTAAAATCCAGTAAACTGAAGCCTGATATATCTTCTTTAAAATGTCGCTTTGGATTTTCAGATATCTTTCTTCTTGCAGAGTTATCAAACTTTAAGTGCGGGGAAAAATATCGACTGGTGTATCCAAACTTTTGAGCGGTAGTGTATGTAACTATGTAATCAAATCTTAGGAAACTAATTTAATAATCTTCTAAAGATCGTAGCGATATGAAAATTGGCAGTTGTATGTGATTCTGAAGCAGATACAATAATATCGTACTGTCGAGCTGATGTGATGATGGAGCCGGAATATATGAACTGGAACTTCTTGATGGATGATCGTATCGTAGCCGTGTTTTGACTTGTTAGAAAGGTCTTGTAATGAACGTTGACCATGATTAGGTTTCAAGGTCTGATGATGAAGCCGGAAGATAGGCACTAGCATTCCATGATGAAAT
>JAPYZJ010003197.1:0-17318 GCA_030522765.1 Ophioninae sp. B BG-2022a | reverse complement strand
GTGTACACCAAAGGATCAGGCAAATACAGGGCCGTCTATACCGGCACGGGTTTTCCACAGTTTCCCCGTGTCCTCGGCAAATGCGGTATAGTGTAGCTACGTCCGCTGTGGACGCACTATAGATAGGTTAGCTTAGCGAAGTGCGGGTAGGACGTGACAGAAAAAGATGGAAGGATGGCAAGGAAAAGTGGAAATATAGGAAAAATTAGAACTCGAGAAGAAAAAAAGATATGTAAAAACCCACAAGGGTATACATGGAAGAAAAAGGAATAAAGGAACCCCCCCCCCCCATTACTTAAAAATAATGGAATTATAAAAATGACCAAACACGCCTCGTTATTAGTTAATGTTTTAAAACTGCAACGTTTGGTTGCATCGTAAGCAGATTCGTAATAAAATAATGTTTTTTTTTTCAAGCCTAAGCAAATTCGTAATTAATTAATTTGTTTTTTTTTCAGTCTGCAATGTTTCGTTTCGCAGAGCACTAAATACTTTCAAAGGAATACTCGAGTTCGTTTCGTTTCGAAACCTCTCTCTTACCCGTTAGTCGAATGTTACCAACAAATGACAATGATAATAAGAAAATAAAGAACATTTCCCAGCGGCAAACCTCTTGGAGAAAAACTTACTGCTTTTATACAACTTCTCGATGACGTCTCTCGAGTGGATTTCGATCACGACAATGGCCTTGAATTTCAATCGATGCAGTTTGTTGAGGTTTCCCTTTATCGCTTCGGTGTACTCGGCCAAAGCCTGGTTTTGTTTTTTCTTTAATTTCTTGAGTGGCTTTCGAGAGTCCAGTAACCTAAGTGAGAACCGCGGCATTAAGAAATGAAAAAAGAAAAGATCATTCAACAAATAGGTTGGTAGATATTTAATCGAGAGGCATCCCATTGCCGCCATGTTTGTGGACTTAACAGGATACGACAGGTCCTCGACGATCCTTCTCTGTATCTAAACATGAATGAACGGCCTTAATATCCATGTAAACTGGCACAAACGCTCAATTTTTCTGTTTTAATTCTTGTATACAGGGTGACCTGAAATTTTGAACGATTTCCAAATCGACTGTGTAATAGAATGTTTTCTTTTCCAAAATGTTAAAAAATTACTCAAACTTTTTCGAAATTGTTTTCGCTCATTTCTATTTTGTTATAAACATTTTGTCAATGATAGTGTAAAAATTGAATGAATCAGGCCAACAGAGTCTGAACCACGTGACTTATGAGCACGAAAAGCGAGAAGGACATTTTTGGATGACATTTAAAAAAAAATAATAATGTTTAGTGTAAATATATTATGTTGCACTCTGGAATAGTGAATTTTACCGATCTTAATGCTTTGTTTTTCTCGAAAAATCTTAACCGGCCGCGAGAAAACGCCATTTGCAAATTTCAGCCTTTATTCCGACTTTTTTTACATATTCCGAAGAGTTGTTTTTATTTGTCAATCGACCACTACGCCCTTGAATAGTACGAATAATACACCCTTACGTTTAGGACACTCTGTATGTGTATGTATTTCCCAATGTTCCTTCGTACACTGCATATCTTGTCATCGTGCAACCAACACCGGGGCCGCCTCATTCAGCCCAGGATAACCAAGGCACTTTTTTTTCAAGCTTAACCCTCGTATGAGGGTGGTTACTTTCACGAATATGCTCGCCATGATTGAGGATATAAGCATGGTTTGTAGCTGGTACAGTGCTCTTGTTATCATTTATCGAGCTTTTGGTGCTAAATCGTTATTTCCGACAATACATGGGATCAGGCGATCCAGGTTGCAACCGGATTTCCCCATAGGATATTACGTTTTGAACGGCGTAAATCCGGTGTTGTGTGTGTGTGTGCAAAAAAACTTTGTACGAGATTTCGCTCGCGGTAGAGTTTGCTCTGAAGATTTTACTTCATTTTTTATTTTTCGTTTTCTTTTTACCCTTTTATGAGATTCGGAAGTCCAAGCGTTTGACGTTGAATGATCGGGGTTTGAATATTACAGGTCAAAAGTTATGGAAGAGCACCAGGTTTTCATTCTTTTTCTCTGTATGTACATACATTTTTTTGTTTCCAATGTTCCGTCGTGTGTTCTTTCTTTAGGCATTCAAAATGCTTCTCGTATTTATTCGACATTTAACACTGCAGATTTTCAAACACGAAGGCGCAGAGAAAGTAGAAAAAACCTCGCCAGATGCAGCAGGCCCTCTCTCAATTTCAGCCTATTCTGTGAACGACTTCGTTCATATCGAGGAATTGCAGTGCTTTTTTTGCAGTGAAATTCGCAATCAATATTTAACATCGCTGCAACTTCTAGACGAGTAGACCAACGTCAATATAGATTTGGTTACTTGTCCATTGTGTCATATTGTTGTGTGGACAAGTATGTTGTGTCCATACTTGTCCACTTGTGTCATATTGGTCTCCGCATGCTCGTATGTAACGAACGTAAACAATAATGCAAGCCTACAGGTATTTACAATTTCAAATCCGCCTTCTGCATGCGTTTGTTTAGCTTTTTCTCTTCTATTTGCTTGGTTCGGAAGCCATAGCTTTCAAACCAGCGAGACACCACAATTATGTTGTTTATCTAAAAATTATTTTCGATCTGATTGAGAATAACCAATTTGGGTAACAAACGGAGCTCGTTTACTCTTAAAAAATATATATCCGATCAGGTATTATATCAATTTACTTTTAATTTCCGCTCGACTTTGAATCACGCTTGAATTTACCTTCAACGTCGATTTTGTTTCTCAAATAAGGTTATACTAAATTTTAAGTTGAAATTTGTTCGACCGCTTGTTCCCTCCTCTTTCGCCGATCGAACTGACATTTTGAACACATCTTCCTTTTAATATTTAAAGATAATTTGTAAAAAGATTTTCGCCAACCAGCAATAATTTTGCAGATATTGAATTTCGAAAATTCGATATCTCGAACACTATGGCTAGTCGCCAAAAATGTATTTAGGGTTTGTCTTAGAAGTATTAAAGTAAGGTTTTTTTTCAAATTTCAGTTTGATTGGGATGGAGGCGTATTTCGGAACCTTAACGCAATTTTTTTTGGCTCTCAAATGTCTCGTAAGATGTTGAAGAACATGCAGTAAATTGTGGCTCAGTAATTTATGAATTAATTATATTGTACAATCATAACATTGAATCGCTACCTACCAAACTTTTAGAAAAAATTACAATACGCTATTTTCCAGACAATCGTTTATCAAGAATTAGCATCAATCGTATATCGACATTTAAAATTTACCATTTTTCAAAAAATTTCCAAAATGATGCCAACCGACAGCGCGTAATTAAAAAAGCTGTTAATTATTTCACTAAGACCGCAATACTTGTGCTTCAAAGTACATGCTAAAAGCTATCTTTGTGGATAATTTTCGATTTTGAAACAAAAGGGTTATAGGATGATAGGAGAGTGGGCGATATTGCTGGGCGAGACAAATGGACGGACATGACGAAATTATTTATAAGGGTTCACAGTGGCTGTGGAGTCCGGAAAATGAATCCTCTATAATACCCATCGTGAAAATGCAAGAGCGTGAGTCCGGAGACATGAGCGAAAAGAGGCGGGGCTGCGGCGCAGGCTTATCCAAACAGCGTTACATTCTGACGATTTCGGAATTCAAGCTGTTCAAATTGTACGGATATGTGTAAATAGATGTCGCTGAAGGACCACAGAGGGTCACTAGAGTTAAATGGATGCGGGGTTGATGTCACACTGAAATGTGCGAACGGGCCTTAAGGCTACGAATCCCACGTACTGTTAGACCATTGCGTAATTAAATATCGATTTCGCTAATATTGTATTGAAAGGCTAATCAAAATTGATCTCCACCTGGAATACCATAAAATTTGATGTCGTATGACGGAAAACCAAAAGCAAGTAATTCGTCTCGACACTCAAATATGTAATTCCGCGCGTTATTCCTATTAAATTTCATTAAATCCAATTTCACTCGATGCCATTATTTCCCGAGTTCGTTCGATGTATTAACAATATTTTACAGTAGTTTGTTATAATCTGTCCTCCTCTCGTATGCAAATGACATCAATCAGTCAATCGAGTCCGTCATGCTTCACTGACTGACTTATTGATGTTATTTGTGTACAACAGTTATTGGAGTTACGAGGAATCACAGGAGGTGGCTGCCAATTTATAATGCAAACATCAATTTCATGGAACTGTAAATATCAATGGATTTGGGCTTAATACCAACTAGATCTACTTAACTCACAGTAGGTTCGAAAGTATGCGGAACTGGTGAATTTCGTAGTAGGTATATACCTACGAATGCTGAATTCAATGAGTTCAACCAATGAGTTCAACCAATACGACATTCAATACACCGCTTATCTTCAATAGACCCTTTGGCGCACTAGCAATGGTACTTTTAACTACCCACTCTACCTGTCCAGCTTTAAATTACTCTAGTCCGAACCGTTCCTCGTTACACCTATGAAATTAGATATCAATGGTTAAAAAAAAAGCCAAACAGGCTGAGTTGTTGAGCCAAAAAGATAAACAGATTAGAAAACCTAGGATCTGGATGTTCTAGAATCTTTATGTCCTAAAGAATGTCCGGACACCCCCTAATGTACCAGGCTACGGCAGAGGTATTGGCAAATTGTAAGAGGGACCAGGTGTAAATGAAGATCGGATTCTTGAGATTTTCTCAATGCAAGTATGCCTAACGGAAATTTTCGTGATGATTGAATGCCATACTTCATGGCTATTGCTCCGTAATTATATAAAGAGATACCGTATGTCCGAATATAACGAAATGAAAGAATCAGTGAGAATTGCAAGCGTACTAACATGTTTGATGTACAAACACCATTACGTGAATGTTTGACGTTTCTAGGAATGCTGGTATGTTTAGCCAAAATGTTCTTGATGATAAGGTATCAAATGACATTTCCCTCATATTTGGATACCACGCCCGAAATTCATGGTGTTTAGGTAGTACACCGTACATTTCTATGAAGTTTGGGTATCACACCAGGAGCGATGTTCAGGTACAAGACTACATATTCATGATGTTTGGGTACCAAACCACATATTCATGATGTTCAGATACCGTGCCACGAGCGCGTATATCAACTTAGCTACACGTGTGTACGTATACAGGAAGATAGATATGCAATCTTTGGGGAAGGTTCGAACAAATCGCCGATATGGTTGACCTGGCTTACATCATCGATGAACCACGGATCTCGTTACCACCTCACTCGTTAAACTTTTCGGTCGAGATTTATCTGAAGGTATGGGTTTCCACGCGCGTGTCACGATGGCTACCACCAATGACGAGGGGTAGATGTCTGGCTCAATGCGTTCGCGGGATGGCTTCCACTTTCTCGAACAAATTTTATCCGCGTACAGAGCGACTACCCTCGGTACTCGTGCTACAGGATTCACCAGGGTGCAGCAAATTAAATTATTCACGACACTGCTGGTATATGCAAACGAGGAACATAGCCAAAGGTAGAAGAAGACCGGGAATGAACAAAGAGAAAGAGATTGGAGTGCAAAGGGGAAATGGGGAAGAGGGAATGGTAACTGGAAGAAATAAAAAGTGGTAAAAGAATACTGGGCGTTCCGAAATTCATGGGAAAAAAATCCAAGAGCGATGACCGTGTCACCCGTGCTGCGAACCACCGTCGAAATATTGTGTTATAAATAATACTGGCGACAGTACGATGCCGCAGTTTTTCTTCATACTAATTGTGTTCTGAGGGATTGAACCTTTAATGGAATATCTATAACGTTGCCAGTTGGCAGTTTGGATATTATCGAGTTGAAATTGCACCACTATCAGTTGGTAGCTGGAACTTGGCAGTTAGAATTCCCAATCTACTTTTAACAACACTTCGAGCTGATCGAAAATCCAGCGACACTGGATCTGGTTATTGTGTCACGTTCAATGCCATAACTTTACAACTTTTTTTTCGTTGTCTTACTTGAATGTACGCCCAACATATCAATCGCGGTGTGGCCCAATACAGAGTGCGTCAAGGATGTGTATCATGTAGTATGCTAGAGGATCTATATGAGTAGTGTCGATAAAAATATACAAAGAGCTCGGAACTTTTGCGATACGTTCGGAAAAAGTGGCCTGTCTGGACAACGGACATTCATAGAATCCCCAGAGGTTCTTTCATACTTCGTTCGGTCGTACTACTCCAACGTTATTTACTTGCCGAACCTATACAAACCTATACAACACACTTATACCATTCACTCTGCTAAAGTAGCTAAAGCTCTCAAGTTTCTTTGGATTTCATGTCATTCTCTTATTACTTACCTCTTCAATGTGACATAGCAAAACAACCTCACGAACTACTAGACAAATAATTTTTAGGCCTGATTAACATTTGGAGCAAAATGCTATGAACAGTTTCTGTTTATAATGCAGCGTCTGATGACACTCGTTTGTCTTCTAGTATCTGCATGAATGATTTTTTTCGACGTTTTAACGATCGCACCCACACCATATACTGCGCGAACCGTATTTCACTTGGAGGCAGCGTTGAGAGGAGCGTTATCTTTAGTTTCTAGATATATTGCACTGACGGAGTGTTCAGGGTTTCTCGAATGGCCTTGTCTGAGTGCATTTGTCGTTGGAATACATTAATATAGCTATTTGTATGCAACGGTCGACTACCTTCAGGGTAATGTGTAATTCGTAGAGTAACACGCAGGATTGCAACAATTGGAGATGTTTCCAGTCAATCTCGTGATAGAAAGTTGATGAGCATCGCTCAATGTTGAAATTCTTTTTTTTGGGTTTGGTATTTTTCACAAACATACACGGATAAATGGTTTCGATCTGGAGAAAAATTTATGTGCGAAAATCAGACTAGCTGAACCTCGGTTGATCGACAAACGCAAATTGTACAACAAAATTGAAGAATTTACAAATAAGAAGTACACTTTTGAGAATGAATTCAGCTTATCAGACTTGGTACCACATGGATCACCACGAAGCACAACAGACTTCGGTCTTGTTTACTGACTCGATTCGAAGCCGCTGGACTATCGGGGGACGCTTTTCCGATATCGGTTCGGAAAAAACATCTTCACTCGTCCAGCACTTGAGCAATCCTAGAAAATGTTCGGAGCGCGTCGTCCCAGGCGCCACACTGGAGCCCGAATCTTTGTCAATGGCAACCCCGTCTTAGGATTTTGGCCTATCGATCGCAGCCGCCTCCATTACGAGACCTATTATTCTAATAATCTTCCCTGCACCAATTGTTGATCATCATGAAGATTAAAAATCTTGTTCCTTCTTAAGATTTTTTCAGGATTACACGACCCTACATGAGTATTCTATGAGTATACGATTTATCACAACAAGCACTACGTGGTCGGCAGTTTTTCGAATTTTACTCCGCCATTCTTTCATGGATGGCAATCGTTCAGTGTCAAAATATGTGCTTCTACCCTGTCTAGGTCGAGTAGTTCTTGGATTTTCATTTGACTCAACAGACTTGATCTTTTCTAACTGTGTCCTCCAATTACGCGTCAAAACTTTGTCTCCGATGTTTTCCTATCGAATGACCTTGGTAGATCCTTTCTCCAGCAGTCGGCTACTATTTTGGACATTTCAGATTATTCGATATAGTGTCTTTTGAAAAATAACTCAACCCTATTACTTTGAGACTAAGCGGAAGAGGCCGATCGAATCCATTACATCGATCGGAACACGACGCATCTAGGATTATCGAATAATCAAACACATATCATCATCGAAGAATCCAGTCGATCTGGAGAACGAGAACCTAAAAACAAGAAAATTCAGCAAATGACTCGGGTAAACATTCAGTAGCAGTTGTTTAGCAGCTCAACTGCTTGATTTACCCAGCGACATAACATAGAAACACCAATGTACCCTCTTATAATCATCGACTGCAAAGAAATAAAGAAATAGAAAAGAACACCTAACGCAGGACACGTCATCATTATTTATGAAAGCACCATGCATGTACGTAACCTACATCCAATTCGCATCCCTAAGTCCGTCTAGTCCCTCGGCTTTCCAAGACACCCTCTGAAAATCAGTTGGGCTGATGTATGAGCGAGGGAAAGATTGGGTTAACGCGAACATGTGAAACAGATTAAATGAAGTAGAGAATCGACCGAGTAAAAGAGGATAGAATATGGGAAACGAGCAAGAACGAGAGGAAAGGAGATTCGGATAGTTGGAGGTATAGAAGGGCTATGGGAATAACGAAAGGGAACGCAATGACGGTGGGGACGGAAACGGGATAGGAGAACCCAGAGCATGAAGCCGACTCGAGGGTGCAGGAAATGCAAAATTTATCTTATTATAGCGGTTCGTCCCGTCGGCTCGCTCAAGGCAACGTCCGAGTTAGGAAATCCTATATACAGGATCTGGGTACACGCCTGGTACCTTCCACCGTGTGAATTTTCGTGGTGCAAAACAGTGCTCCCATGGGTGTGCTACTCTGAGAGTTTCAGTCTATTCACCAAGAGATGTAATAGCCCGAAGTGTATGTAACGCAACTGTATATCCTTCTACGTGGCTGGCACTTTTTTTTATTACATAATTTCAACGTTGAAACTGCGAAATTCTATCAGGGTATACCTGGGTCGAGTCAATTTGCTTATAGCTGCTCTACGTTGTCCAATCATCGCTTTAGTCGCTAATGGCCCTTCGTACCTCACGAAAGATATTCCGAAAGGACCATGATCACAGGCATGACGTTGTCCATCCACGAATTAACCTCAAATTGACGGCACTCATGTACACAGTTTCCTTGCGATCCCAGAGACTGGAAAACATTGATCGCGCTGCCAATATCCTATCCGGCTATGCGGAAGTGAAGAATGCCTATGGCGTTGGTATGATAGAAACCCGTCAAATCTGTACCGCATTCGAGGCACGTGCGATGAACACTCAAGTCTGTTACAATTTGCCACATGTTCTTTCAGTTGCTTGCTTCCAACTCGTCGGTGGCTATCACGGAATTTGCCGGAAGCCAGCACTCATGCGAAATCGCATAAAAATTATTGGAGCCACATTCTCCATGGCGGTGGAATATCTTTACGAAAAAATATTGGCCATTTGCATTACGAATTATCGGCAATTGGGGAATCATCAATCTGCATCATTTTACCGAGATGATTTCTCACTTTCCATGTACTATAGAGAATGTGCGCTTATTACTTCTGGGTATTCGAAAAACCTAACGGTAGGCATCTTGGGCAGGTTGGATGGAAGCAGGATTGAGACAGAATAACGGTTTAGATTTAGGCCAATGTGCTTCATTAGATTATTCTTTAGAAGTTAAATAAATTTTGTTCACCGATTTGATTGGGGTGTTCAATAAATAATTGAACGGGTTCAATCGACAAAACAAGTTTTTCACAGGACCTTGACAGGTCACTCCATCAGCTGGTATTTTACTGCCTCTTATATATCTTTTGCTATTCTAGAATGATTGCATGGAAGTTGAAATTTGAATTTGAATCGAAGTGGAGAGTAAATGGATGTGTAGTAGTAAATGGGCAAGAGTGTAGTGTAAGTCTACAATAAAGTCCTGAAGGTTCGAAAATCTCGAAACTACAAGGATCATCAAAATTTTGTACCAGTAGGCAGACATTTGATGTATTCTTTTCAGCTTTGATTCTCTTCAAATTGCAAAGCTGCATCTTATTTTCATTTTTTTTGCGTAGGGATTATATTTTTGTCCATTTATTTTGCATTTTTTGTCATTAGCCATTAGCTGTTTCCGAGACTTCTACGCGCCCTGACACACCAGCCTCCCGTGCCACTGACGCTCCAACCCTACTAGGTTAAAAGTTGCGGCGTACATCAAGTAGGAATGCGTGTTTGCTGTTTCGGTAGTTTCCGGTGTCTGCGCACACACCGTTGCCATGTCCCAAGTTGCATGTTTGCAATCTCACTACTTTTTAGATAGAGCTTGTACATCCTGCGCGAACAGGTAGATAGGTAGGATGACGGAATAAGCTCTACCCTTAAGCGCGAGCAATTTAATTCGATTAACCCAGCTTTTATGAATGCCACATGTCATCACAATGTTTTAGCGGCATAGCTGGGGTCGCATCAACCGCTGAAAGTGGTGTTTTATTCATCGACCCTGCACGGAATCCTGGGTCCATTATAATGTTAAGCCAATAAGTGTCATTAACGTGAATTAAAAATGCTCGCCTCTCCGAGAATATTTACCGACGTGGAAATTATGAATCAACGCATAGGTGAAGGCCAATAAACCCTGTAGTATGTGAAATCGAATTTCTCGTGCGATCAAGCAGTAAGCAATCAAACGGGTCAAGAGAACAACGAGGAAGGTGGAAAGACGGACTGCGTTTAATGGCGAATGTGGTGAGTGAGAGTGAGGACGTGCGATTAGTTTGGATTTTGGCGATGGTGTGGAATAACAAGACGAACAGGAGCTAATGAGTGAAGGGGATGTTACGAGCGAACGTAACGAGGCTCGTGAAACCGAGGGCAATCTTGCTGAGTTGTTGACGATTCGGTGATCATCTGGGAAGCCCATTGGCTTGAAGCAAGGTGTGAGGTTCCAGTGAGGTTAAGGCTTCTCAAGGTGGTAAACTGTTGGTTTTTACCGAAGTGCCCTCACTGCCAAACGGTAGATGTCACTTCAGCTACGTGGATACTTTTTGCAGGTGTTTGCAATTATTCTCGGCTACTTTCCCACAGATTATAATGATTCAAGTATCAAAGTGTGTATTTTTACAATGATCAAGTACAATATTTTTTCGATTTGTGTTCAACTCAACCGGAAGTTATTTCCCTGATTTGTTTACATTCAGTGTGTAAACAATTAAAAAATCCAAGACTCTTAAGTCCTTACTCTCACAGTCGGAGGTTGATTAAAACTATTTCAATCCATTTGGTCCAATCTTTTTCAAGAGAAATTTCAAAAACTCGCCATAAATTCCACTAATCACGAAATCGAGTGTTATTTTAGCCAAGAGTGGATCGATGTTTAGGTGGAAACACGTGATTCCAGACTGACAAAGATACAGCTTGGTGCAGCATTGCAAGTTTCACGGAATGAGAATAAAAGAGCACCGTTGCTCTTACTTGCAATGTAGGAGGGTACGCGTACAGTCGTTTGTCCATTGTATCTGAGTCGCCGTTATTCCTGGCTGGCTCGGCCACTCCCTCACCCATTTGCCTCGTTTCCGAAGCATCTTTCGCAGCTCGCTTCGACACTGCCGCAACACTTCCCTCAAACTGCTTTGCATCGCGCTTTCTGGAGTAACATTAAATGGCCGATAACAAACAAAGTCGAGAAACTGCATAAACATTAATTTACGGGTGAAAAAAAGACTGTGCAGCCTATTGCGATCTTGGCGAATTTCATGGTCGATTTTATTTACAGCCTGCGGTGCCAATATTACATGAAAAATTTTGCAGATATGATGCCCAGAACATAATCAATATCTAACATTTCCAGCTCATTGAGCACGGATATGTTTGTAATATGGAATCGATACTGAATCGGTTCCAAAAATAACGACCGCTCGATCACTTTCAGAATAACGGTTTTCTATAAATATCGAAAATGATCTATAATTGGAGAATAAAATGTTACGGTACCACAAATATGGCAGACGGGGAATTAAAGATCGTTATGCCGCAGATAATTATTTTGCAACAACTGCAACGTCAATTTGAAGTACACACTGAATATTAGTTTGAATATAATATTTTAGATTTTGAATCACAGCTGCAAGTACTATGGAAGGGAAGGACACTTTGAAAGGGCTGGTTAACAAATATGACGAAATTTCAAGTGTTCGAGGGTTAAGAAATCATAAGTTGTAAATTTCATCTCGTGTTTATTCAATTTATTGCTATCTGCTCATTTACTATGAGCAATTATGTGATTATATAATTTATTGTTCATTAATCATCTACTACCGAGAAGCCAGTTATTATCTAATTTGCGACGATCTAGCCATTCCCTATTGTCGATGTAATTACTGTCTAATTTAATTGTTATGTTATAATCGAGTATCATGTATCTAGTTTTTATCCCATTTCGAACCTAGCTCTTAACCAAGTACGAAAGAAAATGTCCCGAACTCACCGACTTCGCAGAGCCACGATTCAATCGGTCCATCGAGAAGTATCGGCTCCCGGAATTCAACGTATTCTCCCTCGCTCGACGATATGCCTTCCGCTAAATATTTCCCACCGAAGGACTGCAAGAACGAGAAAATAATTGCATTTTATCGTTTTATTCGAACTCGGAATATGAATCGAATACACAAAAGCATCCGGAAATGAGATCTCTCAGCATTGCATCTCCAACATTTCTTTCTCGATAGTAATTTTCCTCTCTACGGTATACAAGAAATTGTCATTTTTCTTGAAAGTGAAATATATCAGCTTCTCTGTAGATTTGATCAGACAAGATCTGTAAATACGCTGGAAACGATAGGGTAGTCTTTGACACGCATCAACTATGAGTTGGAAAAATTAAATCTCGATAAAATAAATATCAATAAATTAATCAATCAAATATAACCGCAAATAAATAAAAATAGTTACAAATAAATTACAGCTTGAAACTGTTGAAAGTGCCTTGAATTTTATTATTCTCTATGAGACCAATTGATTGAAAAATGGAGTAATCAAATCGGAGAATGAAAATATTTTGGTGATATGCAAGAAATATATATATATCCACTACCGCTCAAAAGTTTGGATACACCAGTTGATATTTTTTCCCGCACTTAAAGTTTGATAACACTGTCGAAAAAAAGATATTCGAAAATCCAAAGTGGCGTTTTAAAGAAGATATATCAGACTTCAGCTCACTCTATTTAAATATTTTTTCAATTTTTTTTCTACCCGGTACGGACTTTAGTACGTGGCCGTTTTTAGGCCTTTTATCGACCATCGCGAATCGGGCGCCGATTCTAAGAAAATTTTTTGTTTTTTCTTACTCAGAAACCTTGAAAGGGAACACAGAATCTTCATATTGCTTTATTAACCAAATTTTTGCGATTTTTATTTTGTAGAGTTATTTCATTTTTTGCTAAAAACGACAAATTTTTCAAAATTCAAAATAACCAAAGAACGATAGGTTTTAAGAGAAAATATTAGGAGCACAAAAAAATGCGTATTTTCATCATAAATCCCCAGGAATTTTTTCAGAATTTTTCTCTGACATTATTTTCGAGTATATTTTTCGAAATTTACGTGTCAAATTTTGTTCTTTCAGACCTATAAAATGTTTTAAGGCACTACACCTCATAGAGACGAGTATATCGAGCTCTATCAGAAAATCAGACAATGTTGTCCGTCGTCTACGGAAAAATTAAATGTCTGGGAAAAATTAAAATCTGCATGGTCGAATCTCAACCAAAAGCAAATTGAAAACATAATCGAACGGATGCTACGAGTCGTGGAGGCGGTGCTGAAAGATAAAGGCGGCTTTTTCGATGAAAAACTCGTCTGTATAAGGTGTAGTGCCTTAAAACATTTTCTTGAATTGAAAAAAAAAATTTCAGTCGCAAGTTTTGAAAAAAATACTCAAAAAATGGCAATGAAAAATTCTGAAAAAATTCCAGGCGATTGAGTATGAAAATATTCAATTTTTGGTATCCCCAACATTTTCTCTTAAAACCTATTAATAAAAACCTGGATTATTTTGAATTGGACCTTAAAACCTGGACCTTAAAATATGGATTATTTAGAATTTTTTAAAATTTATCGTTTTCAGCAAAAAATGAAATAACGGTCAAAAAAAGTAGAAAAAAATTTTTTTAAGAGCATTATGGAGCTTCCGCGTTCGTGATGGTTGAAAAAAGGCCTAAAAACCGTCACGTACCAAAGTCCGTAGTTGGTAGAAAATTTTTTTTTAAGTATTTAAATAGTGTGAACTGAAGCCTGATATATCTTTTTTTAAACTCCGCTTTGGATATTATAATATCTTTTATTTTGTCAGAGTTATCCAACTTTAAGTGCAGCAAGGAATATCAACTGGTGTATCCAAACTTTTGAGCGGTAGTGTATGTATATATTAAAA
Source organism: Ophioninae sp. B BG-2022a (assembly GCA_030522765.1). Taxonomy (NCBI): domain Eukaryota; kingdom Metazoa; phylum Arthropoda; class Insecta; order Hymenoptera; family Ichneumonidae; species Ophioninae sp. B BG-2022a. The sequence goes on along the minus strand of JAPYZJ010003197.1, from coordinate 3,256 downwards.
ATGTACATAAAATATTAACTTTGATGAGCTTGAGGAATTTTATGCTGCCAAAAAGTTTACTGATGTGAGGCTGAATGGAATCAGGTTTTTTCGAATTGGCCAGTATTTCCAGCAAGTCGTCATTGGAGATGAAGTAAAACCGTGGAAAAATGTGCCTCTTCGTTTCCAAATACTGCTCAAGAGCACGCTGTATTCCATCTAGCTTTTCACTAATGTTGTTGAGAATTTCCAGCAGCCTCCCTGTCAATAATAATCACGATTTCGTTAAATCGTTCTCATTGCGCAAACTGAAGCACTTATCCACAAGCACATTATTCTATGACATCTTCTAATCAAAAGGAATAAACGATTGAATTACAAATATAATAATCATTTTACTCGCGTAAACAGTACTTCGTGTTATATTTATGATGCAATTAATGGTGACGATTTCCCACGTCAAGCTATCGCGAAGCAATTTTCATATCGAGAGCATTGATCCATTACCAATCGGAAACGGGTCGCATTTGACCTCATTAGGTTCAGAATAATGTTCCTATCCTGGGATAATCTGACCTTTCCTATTGGCCAATTAATTGAATCGCGATTGATATAATTCGATTGATTACGTTCATCAGGATCGATCTAATTCGAGAGAGAACTCGCCAACGAATCTTATATCAAATTACAAGTGTCTCTGAGATTTCAATGGCTAGCAATTTCAGGATTTGGTAATTAAAGGAGACAATGTATGGAGGCAACAGCGTTCTCAAGCTGTCGTAAATAATGAAACGTCATTGAGCTTCCAATTGGCAGGATTAAATTCCTCGAAAAGCTCGAAACTTGATAAACCAAGTGGCAGAATGCTTGGATTTTCTTAGTCCCGGAATCGCGTGTACACTTGCGCAAGGTGATTTCCTATTATCTTCTTCCAAGTCGGAGCAACATGGCTAGAAGCGGAGTTTGAGCTTAATTGCAGGCGAATGATTAGGACGGCTTATGGAGAAAACAACGTATCCAGCTCGGTAATAGAAGTACTAATTGCGTCATTTGCACTGGGAGCAATTGAATGCTGTTGGAGTCTCTTAAGGGTATTTCGTGCATAAATTACGAACCCAAAGTGGAATCCGCCTGGAATTTTTGGTGCGACACGTCTCGGATGATTATTCAAAGTAAGTCGATAATGGCAAATCATATCAAAGATCACCCCAAGCATCCAAAAATACAGTTGCATGCAAAAGTGCCCGGCCAAAGATAATTTTATGATTAAGTAACGTTTAAAGGTTGCAGAATGGAAACACAAATATATCGTAAAGATCTTTTATTATGCAATCAAAATATTCAATTCAAAAATTGTTCATAACGATTTACAATTATTTGTAAGAAAAATAGCTCGTTTTGCTCCTTCATAAATGTCCGGCCAAATTCGAAGAAGACATAATTCGCTTCGCTTTGTTTACTTTATCAGTCGTGAAACCATGTAAACACTTCAAGAGCTTTGTTCCTTTTGCATTGTATAATCAGTAACACTTAGCCAAGATGCCGAAACGCACGTCTTTAGATATATGTAAAGTGGTTATCAAGTTGCACAACGAGGGAAAAGTTTCACGTGGAATAGCTAAAATATTGGCGATTGGAAAACCCACCGTTAACAATATAATAAATAAATACAACACTACAGGTACTCTAAAAGATGGATACTGTCCTGGGAGACCTGGAAAAATAACTAATCGTGTCGATAAAGTCATCAAAAGACAGGCTGTCGCAGACGTGAGAAAGAATGTTGCAATCATCGCACGTGAATTACGCGAAGAAAATTTGGCTGACATTAGCCAAAGTACTGTTTCACGGAGACTGACAGTAGTGGGACTTTTTTGACGTATTGGAGTGAAAAAACTGCTCGTCAGTAAAAAAAATAACAAGACCAGATTAGAATTCGCGAAAAAATACAGAAGATGGACCATTGAAAATTGGAAAAAAGTGCTGTTCTCAGACGAAACTAAAATGAATTTGTTTGGAAATGATGGGATAAGGTATGTTCGACGACCAAAAACAACTAGAAATGATTCGCGATATCAAACACCAACGGTGAAACACGGCGGAGGTAGCAGTATGCTATGGAGTGCGTTCTCGTGGAAAGGCATCCGTCCAATCTTTAAAATTGAAGGCACTATAGACTCTGCTGTGTATAGAGATATTATATTGAAAGAAATGCTGCCTTATGCTCGTCAGAATATGCCACGAGGATGGATTTTTCAGCAAGATAATGATCCAAAACATCGATCACAGCTCCTTCAGGAGGTTTTTAGCAAGAAAAATATTCGAGTTTTAGAGTGGCCGAGTCAATCTCTGACTTGAATCCCAAAGAGCATTTATGGCAGGAGTTGAAACGAAGGATAGGAGCTGAAAATTGTACCAACAAAGCTACTTTGTGTGGAAAAGTTCAAGAAGAGTGGAGAAATATCTGTCAAGATAGAATTACCAAACTTATTGAATCGATGCCTCACCGATGTGCTGCCGTGATATCTTCGAATGGTATGGCGACTAAGTATTGAAGAAAATCTGACATTTGTTACAGTTTGCAATTTTTTTTCTTGAATTTCTATATTTTTTCTTTGTATATAGTGCATAACTCGAACTTAGCCGGATACTTATGAAAAATTGGAAATTGTTATTTTTGTTGTAACTAATTATGAATAGTTATATATAATTTTTCAATGACACGTTTCGATTGCATAATAAATGAACTTTACGATAATATATTTGTGTTTCCATTTTGCATCCTTTAAACCTTACTCCATCATAAAATTATCTGTGACCGGACACTTTTGCATGCAACTGTATATATCTTTCTTTAATTTACCATATCAATCTTTCTATTTATTATCATTGTTTTTAGAGATATAAAACAACGAAACGATAAAAAAAAGTGTCGGTATAACGTCAAAAAAAACAGAAGCATCATGGCTGATAAGGAAGGTTGACTTTATGAGCAAAATAATATGAGATAACACAAAGAACAATATACAGGGTGTCCCAGCTAGGAATGTCATCCGTGAAATGGGGGGTAGGGGGTGAAATTCTACGACGATTGATATAAGCATGTATGGCTCCCAGATCAACCCCTGAATTATTATTAATTTTTTACGGCAGCCAATCAGACGCGCCCGGAGGCGGACCAACGTCGGTGGGTGACGGGCACGTGCGCTAGTGCCCGGAGGGGCGGTACCCCCACCATGCGGACACTGCCGCTCGTCGGTGTGCGCTTGCGTGTGGT